>JAZHYW010012300.1:0-195208 GCA_037355805.1 Ixodes ricinus
CATGTCTGCTCAATGCGCCATCCATTCCCCTATAGTAGATATCAGTGGGGACGCCCCCTTCTAGATATCTATTGTAGTAGGCTGAATCGGGGATCGGGAGCCAGCCGGTGCAACCACCGACGGCCATTGCTTGACACCAGGAAATACACGCAAATCTGTGGGAGAGGCACACAAAAGTAGGGGTATCGAAGCTTCTACGCGGTGCTCGGAGGCGGGTATTTTATAATTGGCTGCGATAATTATATCGCGTGTTTGAAGATCAATTCTATATTTGTAAAGCTTTCGAACGCCGATTTAAAAAATCATATGTGCCGGGCACCACCGACTGTGCCGGCGTCGCTTGCTTCAATGTCTAAATAAATGCCACTTTCAACAAATTAACGACACGCTCCGAGTTTTAGTTCGTCATAGATGCCTTCACTGTACTTCAAAGCAAAAGCTTGACCCTGAAGTGCTCTGTAAAATCGCTCGAAATGATGCGAATGCCCCCAGTAAATGCATTCTAACTCAGCATCTGCTAAGCTCTGATCACTTCGAGGCCACGAACAATTCCACATAACTCTCAGTAACCCTTGTCTCGTTGGCCCGCATCGCAGTTTACGCCCAACAAAGTCGCAATCCTCGACCCTCAGCCCTAAACCACAACATATTTATTTGAAAAAAAAAAAGATTTGTATTCTACCGCTTTTCATATTCAAGCCAGAATATCAACTGTCGTTCTCGGAAAACACGATCAAAGTTTCACCGTCTAGGACAACCTACAAAGGTAAGAAAGTACAGTTGTCCCCGTTGCTCCCATAGAGTCCCATGCATTAGCTGGTGTCAATCGATGGGAGTCGGTGATGCCGCTCGACCCCAGCAAGACCGCTTGCGGCCTGAATATCCATCGAGACGGAAGATGCAACGAGGAGAAAGATCCAATCGAATCCAGCAAGATAAGCCTCGGTTTGCATTCCACCTACTACGATAAAGATGAGTGTATGGGACTTCAATCTTCCCCCTTTCCCGTCCCCGGCACCCCAAGTCATGAACAAACACCCACCTCACCACCTTCCCTCTCAAAAAAAAAAAAAATCCTGGCTAAGTCACTGATCTGAGAAGAAAATACGGAGCATAGCACCAGAAAAAGAAAAAAAAAAGAAAAAGATACGGTTAAAAAAAAAAGAAGAAAGCCTCGCCAATTTTAGGTTCCCCCACACGACGCTTGCCAGAACGACGACTGCGTGATTTCCTCGCAGCTCCGCCCCCATCCCAAACTAAAACACAAACAGAGAAAAACATATATAGACCTTTTCGCCCTCCGCTGCATGGGGGCTTCCATCTTCGAATCACGTGATGCGGTCGCCATTAGGTTGCTTCAACTCGTCACTCCGCTCTCCCCTCCGCGATACTCCGCGCCTTGGCAGATGCCTATGAATTAGTATTTTTCGTTGCGTTTCACCACGTTTCTTACCTTACTCCGTAAAGTGTCATCTGATATTTATATTTACCACGTAATTTTATTACATCATTGTGTGCACAACTTCTGCAGTTATTTTGTAACACATTTTGACTATTTTTACCGTCGTCGTGCCGGCTACGTGTGAAGAATTTGTATGGGCACATGAATCAGCGTTAGCGCTCATGCACATTGATCACTTATATGACTCTAAGACAGCACAAGGGGTTCAAAGGTCAGCAACACATGAGAACTCAGGTTTGCTCACTAATAGTGGCGGGACATTTACAATAGGAAGCACTATGTGAGCATAAAATGATCGCGCATTTAGGATCTCAAGGAAGCTGACAAAATACTCAGTGTAGATAACCACGTTTGTTTTCTGAGAGCATCGTGTTTTGTATTTATAACATATCGAAAACAGTGGCTTTTGATTTAATGGGCGAACACTTGGACGAGTTCATAATCGCTTAATGTGAATTTGTTGTTCTAATGCTAGAAATAATGGTACGTCAAGATCAGGCCAAGTGATTCGTTTAGAATATCACACCTACACCTGTTTGATGTTCTTAATCGTTTTTGCGATATAAACACACGCTTGATCGGTTTATTTATGAATTCCCAGAAACTGCATACGGTACTTAATTAGTGCCATGTCTGCAGTCATTTAATTGCTTAAATAATTTTCTTCAGATTACCAGTTCAATTCAATTCAATTCTTTTCGACACAAAGGTTGGGACTTCCCGCGAAACAAACTGTCACAGAAATCTTGAGAATGCCACATTAGGTGGCGCTGAAAAGAAAACGTCTGCAATAAAATCGCCTGAGTGCATCGTTGCCGACGGCGAATAGGTTTTCGCTTTTAGTTGCTGGCGACGCCGAAATCTACAAAGCGCGTCGCTCCAAACCAGCAAGAGCTTTCTACACAGGTTTATGGTGTGGTGCCTGGCGCTCGACTTCAGCCAAGCTTATCGGAGATCACTTCTTTTGCTCCCTTTCATTTCATCTCGCAAATTTTACGGAAGATGAATGTCAAACTTCATTTAAGGGGCCTGCCACTTATATATCATACTTTGAGAACGTCTTAAGCAAAGGTCTATATAACAAATAGTCTATTTAAAAAGGCCAATACTGTGAAATCCTGTTAATGAGTACTTAGTTAAATCAAATTTCTAGTCGGCCTTGTTGGTCTATTGAAATATTTGTAGGAAACTTAATTTATTAAATTAAAACAGGCTAAGAGATTAACGCTTAATTTTTGATTTTCTGTTCACGTAATTATACACAACTTCGCAGACTTTTCCAGTCTGCGAAGTTCACAAAGAGTTGGTGTACGAAACCCAAACTTTTAGCAGTAAACTTGTCACTTCATCTGTTTTTCGTGATTCACCACATTATCAATCATGCTGTGGACCTGTTTCCTCACTAAGCACTCATGCATTATAGCCCGTTGCAACAGAGGGTTTTAGTAGATCGTGGTTTCAGGCCACTCTATTTGCAACGGGAGCTCGCGCACTTCGATGCATGATCCGAAGCGCGCGCCTTTAGCGGTAGCGGGCCTTTGGAAAGTATGTACTAAGACTCCCTAGTTTAAAGGATGTTTCACAAATTTGCAACGGTTGCGTTCGCATGCAACCAAAACGACAGAAGCGACCAAACCACCGGAACAACCTTGACTCATATGGATGACTTCGCGAGCTACCCCGTGCATCGCTTGCCACGCTGTGTACGGCGAACTCTTGTCATGGTGACTCTGCCGTTGCGGTCATTTCGGTTGCATGCGAGCGCAACCGACGCCAATGTGTGAACCAGCCTTTAGAGGAGGAGTCGAATATCTGACCTGAGCGCGAGCCCTTCCCTGACACTCGGTGCACGCGGAACCAAAGCCCGGCGGCAGACAAGAAGCGCGTGCTGGACGTGGAGCTTGTCCTGCTCTTTATTTATCATTGTTTCTGGAAACTACTGTCGGCGTGTACGGCCGTAGGCTATGGTACTCCTCCTGTGCAATAGCGCAGTTGTTTCACCGCCGAACCTGACCGAAATTAACAATGGACGCAATCAGACGCATCTGGCGGTCGTATAAGTGCTAGCCTATTTTTAGGCTGAAACCACTTTGTGGTTCTTTAGCAGACTCTGTACCATTGTTTCATTAGCTGTGCGCTACAAGAAAGAAATTTGCATAACAAAATTAAGCGAAAATGGCACGAAGAAACCCCATGGCGGCGAGTGGGCCAGCGCCGTCTACTCGACGGTCAGGCAACTACTGAAATGACAAGGTCTATAATCTGCAAAGCGGGCACCCCGAAACCTTGAAAACGACCGTGCAAAACAAACGCGGTCATGCAAGTAGTCCGTCGCCATGCACTAATACCAGATCGCCGCGATTGTGAAATAAAAACGAAAGGTTGTTCACAGATGGCACCACGGGATATATAGTAAAATCCTCCAGAAAAGGCAATTATCAGGCGTTCACCGAAATGCAGTCTTGATACTCCTATTTTTCTATTAAAATACATGGAACCAAGATCTTGTTGGAGACTTCTACAACACTTCGTCAGAAAATTTATTTGTGCCTCTGTGTTCTTCAGAACTGCTTATGTATGGCAAGTTAAAAAATAGGGCAGCTGGAATTTAGTTTAGTTTAGTTTAGTTTAGTTTAGTTTAGTTTATTGTATAGGTTTAGTTTAGATTAGTTTGTTTATAAGGAGTTCAAGCTCCCGTTAGAAAGCTCCAGCCCTAAAATCTAGAAATGTGCGGCCGCGCTGCAAAATGTTTCTTTAACAACTTTTTTAATAAAACCATTTCGAAGTCTATTCGTTCGATGGTTACTGAGCAGTCGAACCAGAAAAGTAGTCATTAAAAATACTTATGTAGGGCCTGGAGAGCTGCGATATCCTCTTAATTGAACTTAGGATCCTTGGGTTCTAGAACCGAAGCTTTCGCTCCACGAGTTCTGAGCTGCGATGTGTTCTCACACTAGAGCACAGATCCCCGTTGATTGGGGTGTCATAAATTGCTCCTAACGATTTTTCTTCTGCCTGTTGCATGATAGGTGCACATGACCTTGACTTCACATCTCCGCGGGTATTGCCAAGCGGAACCGCAGCGAAAACGATAACGGTGGCCCCAGCAACGACAGGCATCGTTGCCCCAACAGCCAGCGCGGCGATTATGACAGCGATGCCGAGCCATTCAACAGCAAGAGGAACGGTTTCAGAGATAACAATTACACTGAGAGCAACATTCACAACAACGACTACAAAACAGCCTGGAAAGCCAACAACACTGGCAAAAGCACCATCAACATGGAGCGATACATCTACAACAACCACTTTAATGCCGACTACGATGCCTACCCCAAGGGCAACGACACAGGCAAAGGCTACAATAACAGGAGCAACAATAACTACAACAACGACTCCGAAGCCGACTACAAAGCCGAGTACCAAAGAAACAATAGCTACAACACCATGGAGAGCAACAACTAGAATGACTTCAGTGCCGAATACAGAGGCAGAGACAACGTCAATCACAACAACAACCTGGAGTACAATCACAACGAAGCATCCAAAGCCGACTACTGAGCCGACAACAACACCGACTACAAAGCCAACAACAACGGCGACGTCTACAACAGCAGCGACAACTACAACACCTAGTAAGTAAAGCGAAGCCCTCCTGTCTCCAGAGGTTGCTTTTGGCTTAGAACGTCATCGATGTGCACAAATCGCAATAGTAGAGGCTGAAACACGTGTACAAGTAATCAACAAGAAATAGCGCAAGTTTAAAAAGACGTAAGAGTCGTTCTTTGCTGTGCACACGCGAATGTATTTACTGGAGGAAAATCGTGCGTATTGTTTTGGTGGGGCTCGTTCATACACTCGCGACAGCTTCCGACCGAGTTCTTAACATCATCTTGTTATCCTTTGCTACGAGAGAACACACTGGCGCTATAAATCAGTTAGGTGAGGTACAATCGGAATTCCCGTATATTTCATACATTTTTGCGCACTAGTTCTTTTGTAGTAAGGGTAACCAACCGCGCAGGGACACGGAAAAAGCAGAAAACGGAAGACAAACACGGCGCTGATGTGAAACTGAGTTTTAATGAATCTGACAACGAGTACAAACCCGTTTTACTGTTTATAAACATGGACCACTGCTTGAGCCCCACGCGACTTCTAGTAGCTCCGTTCTTGCGAGCCTCTCGTGCTTGCTCACGTCACTAGTGCTAGAAAACAAAAATGCTACACAGAAAACAAAATGAGAGATTTAGCAAGGGCCTTAGGCTGTACGATTTAATGTCTTAAAGGAAACAGTTGGTTTTACAAGAATATTCAAACATTTGGACCAGATCTTGCGCTTCTTGGTTGTTGTGGTGTTCGCCTGGTGAATTGGTGGTTAGATGTCCCATTGACGTTTCAAGCAGCAGCGTTAGGTTGGGCTTTGTTCATTCATTTTGAAAGCACCTCCGCCTGCCTTCCTCTTCTGGGCAACGAGTTTTGACTGGCCTCGGGGGTTTTGATTGCGCCGTGGCGTCCTCGACCACGCCGTCGAAGGCGCAGTATTTTATGTTGAGTGTTTCTGCCTACAGGGCAGTTGACGAAATCGTGGACGCTTTCCGAGCGGCCGCTGGCCCTAGTGGCCTTCGGCACTTCCACCATCAAGGTGGTGTTTGGTATGTGGCGGTCGTAAGCAGCATTGCTGTGGCCAACCTCCTGGTAGCACAAGGCTCCCTTGTGCTTGGTGACGTGGCCGTGCCGTTGGAACCGGACGGTGTCCACGTCATGCACGTCTCTGTATATCGCGTGCCACCCTACGTGTCGGAAAGGGCCTTAGTTCGTGCTCTCAGCCCGTACGGAAAGGTGAAGGCGATCAGCGAAGCGACCTTCCGAGACCGCCCCGGCATCAATACCGGTGTAAGGGTGGTGACGCTGAAAATGCCGAAGCCTATCCCAAACTTCATCACACTCCACGGCTACCGCGTTATTTGCATTTGTATTGATTTATTTTGAATGTCCAATTACGGCCGAAGCCTACGCATTGCTGCACTTGTAAGTAGCAATGCCCATTACATATAAAAACATACAAGAAAGGTTCTATCTTTTCACACACTTAAAAAAAAGACTTGGTCATGCTCGTACGCTGTCGGCGTGATGATATTTCAGACGACTTCTTTTGAGGGAGCTTTCTCGGGTTGTGACCCAGATGGTCGCATCCTCGTTTTCAACTTTTTCGCCGGAAACGCCGAATTGCGGGCCATTATCGTGTACGCACCTGCAGGCCAAACGACGTCTTGCAGTTTTTTCAGCAGCCTTATGCAGTATGCACTTGATGAGGGTTTTTTTCTACTCTGTGGGAATTTTATTTGTGTTTCACACTCTTCCCATCATGTCCGCCGCCTTGGCTGTGGGCGTTCCGCCAGGAAAGCCGCAGAACTAGGTCGGCTGATCGGGATCCATCACTTCGTGACGCTTGGGTCGAGTTGCATGGCATCTTGTATGCTCCCACGTGGTCGTGTGGGCTCTCGTCGAGCCAATTCGACCGCGTCTACGTTCCACCTTGCGTCGTTGCGCGCCTGATTCGTTGCGCCGTTCCTTCTTTTTCCCTGCGACGCCAGCTATTTTTCAGTCCACTACCCGGTGTCTGTCGTATCTGACGCTACAAGTTTCTTACACTAACCCGGACGACACGTGGCGCCTGAACACCGCGCTGTTGCGAGACGAGATGGTCCATTCTAGCATGCGCCAGTCTATTCACAAGTCGTTCTCGTTGACCCCGATATTTCCCGCTCGGTGAGAGATAGTCAAGTCGGACTGCCGGTTTTACGTGATGACCGCTGGGAAGATGCTTCGGCGTCGGGTGACGGAGGCCCTCAACGAGACGGCGAGCCGCATACGTATCGTGCAGCGTGGCGGAATGCGCGAGTGCCTGATGTCGGCGTACTTGGCGGTCCTACGTGACCGCCACCAGCGTCTTCCTTACGCGGCCCTCGGTGCTGCTGGGGCGCAGCAACTACGTGGCCAATTGCTCGACAACCCGGAGGTGATCCGCTGCCTCCGTGCCACACGAAGCTGATTGTTTACGTCCCTTTGTCGCTCTGGCCCTGCTGTGCCCATCCCAAATTTAGCCGAGCAGGTTCACCTAATCTGTGCTGACCCTCCGTCATGCCATACATTTTAAGTTCTTCCCAAGTGCGCTTCACCACCAGCGACGAGCTATTTGATCTCCTTTGTGCAATAAAAGTCGGGTCTGCTCCTGTGCTTGACGGTTTGCCTGCAGAATATTATATTACCTTTTCAGACATCCCAGTAGACTCTCTTATCTAGCTAGTCAATCACTTCCTGAAGATGGCGGAGGTTCCTTCTAGCTTGTGGTGCAGTCGGATGGTTTTTCTGCGCAATGATGGGTCCCCGCCTGACTCTGTGGCATGGCGTCCTATCACGCTCCAGAACGTGTACTACAAGCTCGTGGCATCTCTGTTTTTCTTGTGTCTACAACCAGTCCTGCCTCCCCATGGTGAGCCTAGTGCAAACATGCTCTGTGCTTGAAAGAAACATCTTCTCCACTTTGTCTCTTACTCGAGACTTTCTAACCTATGCACATTTCACTAACTTGTCACGAACCTTCTTCTCGATTGACCAGATGAAAGGCTTTGGTCGCTTCGAGCATTGCTTTTTATTCGAAGTTTTTAGGCGCGTTTGGTTTTCCTGAGGCGCTCATTGCCCTGCTTTGATCCTTGTACAGCGACTTGTCCAGACTTGATCAATGGGTGGCTGCTTGCACCCTTCCCCGTCACTCGGGGAGTACGGCAGGACTGCCCGTTGTCCCCTCTGCTATATACTCTGAGCCTAGGCCCCCACGTTGACGTCTGACCTCGAGCGCGGAGATTCGCGGCTTCCCTTTACACGGCCGAGGGTCTGTTGTGGTTACTACCTACTCTGACGATGTATGCTTGTTTGTCCGAGATTCTGGGAGCTTTGAAGCCACTATGAAGCTCTTCTCAGAGTATGGTATCCCCTCTGGTGCGTGCTTAAACCTCTCCAAGAGTCAGGCTCTTTTATTCCAAGGTGTGTCTCCCTTGAGCTTGCCAAATGACGTTCCGGTCATCACCGACCTCGCCGTCAATGGCGTTGTCTTCGACTACCGAGGTATGTCCCCCTTACGTGGGAGACTAAGATATCTGGCCTCACGTGAGAGCTCTCGGTTTCAGAAGCATTTACATTGACCCTTCGAGACCGAGCGTACTTGGTTAAAGCAGTTTCCTGCGGCCAACTTTTTTACGCTGCTCACGTCGCCATTACACCTCCCCCCCTTTCCCCCTCCCTTCGTCCAGCGGGCGTTATCTTATCTCTTTCGCTTTTATTAGAGCAGGGGCACCGAGCTTTTCCCCAGGTCAGTGCTTCGCTTACATACGTCCCTTGGTGGCAGAAGTATGCCGTGTATTGGCACCATGTCCCTCTTTTGGCTCTTCGCACCATCTTGGTTGTACTAGAGAACGTAGAGCACCTTGCGCGTTCCCCGCTCTTTATTTGTTTAGGCTTTTACACCGCACGCTTGTTCCAAAAACCTTGGGAAACCTCTATCCAAGTTCCTAGTCCACAACTCCATTTTACCAGTCGGCGGTGGGCCTCCTTGTTGAGCTAAATCGCAGGTTCCCAGGCTGTGCGATGTACCACCCGCTCGGATTGTCGAAGAAGTCAGTGGACCACGCCGTTCTCTTCTTTGGAATCCGCGTGCCATAGGCCGATGTCCTCGCTTAAGTTACTCATGCCCCGCCCAAAAGATCGCCTTCCAAAAAAAAAAAAAACGGAGGGCGGGGTTTATAGGATCCTTTGTGCAGATTCTCCAGCCACTTGCATTGGCGAGACAAAGAACTTTAATAAAAAAATACGCCAACAAAAAAGGACGTTCGGAAGCTCGACCATGAGCGCAGCGCAGTGGCTGAGCACTGCGAAGTCAAAGACCACCGGATTGATTTCGACAACACCAGCATTATCGACGCAGAGACTAAGAACCGACATAGGCTTTTCATCGAGTCCTGGCACATTCAAACGACGCCAGGAAGCATAAATAAGTGCCTTGGCGCTTTATTAACAGTGTATGTAAACGGGCTGTGCCATATTCACAAAAAGGAAGATCGAGAAGAGTGCCACATCCCTGAAAGAAAAAGACAATAAAAAGCCGCTCCCCAACCGCCACAGTCACCCCTGACGAAGAGCCAACTAGGTTCGAAACGTAGGGTTCCTACATGTTTAGGACTTGGTTGGTTGCCTAACTTTAATTATTGTGTTTACCAACCCGAGAGATTTCTCTCGAATGTTTACTTTCAAATGTGTAAGAAGACAATGCGGCTTTGCAAAGTCGCTTAGAAGACTTGGAAGGTAGGTTGAGGCGCGAGAACCTAACTTTTCACGGGGTACCGGGGGATTCAAGGTCGGAAACGTGGGAACATAGAGGAAAGAAAATTATTGAAATACTATCCCGCTCAGTTGACCCCCACATAAACCACGAGAGCATCGATCGCGCACATATTTGAGGAAATTTTTCAGACACCCGATGCAGACCTGTTATTATGAAGTTCGCGTCGTATAAAATAAAGGACAATGTTTTATCGTTCCGCTCAACGCTGAAAAACGCTGGAACTACAGTGTTCGAGGATTTCTGTCTAGAGACATGACAGGCAAGAAAGAAACCTCTTCACTTCGGGACATCTAAAAACGCAACTTTCAAACTCCGGTACAACAAATTTTTTTATTGGCCAAACATGCTACCTTCATAGTTCTCTTACTGATAGCGTCCGACAAGCAGACCCGCACAACGGCGGTGTGCCTGCCCCCTCTATCATTAGTAGTGACCAAATCGCGAACGGCAGTCTCGCAGCATCTACGTTGTAGCAAGTTGCGAGGGCATGTAGCCCTATTCAGGCATCGTCACCTGCTCAACTGTCGATTATTTTCACAAACATTAAGAGTACTAATATTAAACAGCGCACAAAACGTCGGCGGAAAAGAAAAGGACAGTATTATTGATGTACCAACTAGCTCAAATTACCACTTTACTACAAGACATTAGGAGTGTTATCAATAAACGGGACGAACTTTGTTCAAACACTGACTGGTCAAATGCTAGCATCGTTGTTTTGACTGAAACGTAGTTGACGAGGAGGATTTGCAGAGGTGAAATTTCGCACTGGCAAAATAAATTTAAATTTACCGGCAAGATACAGATAATAAAACTGGCGACGGTGTTATGTTCGCTATGGCCTATCATATTTTATCTTTCCTTTTTTTAAACGTTGTCACGGAATCGGAGATAGTGTGGGTTTGCATTTATTTCAATCATTGCAAATATATTTTGGGTGTTTGCTATCGTCCTCCTTCAAAACGTTCTTAATTTCCTTCTGACCTTCATGACGTCGTAGTGCAGTCACAGTCCGTTTCCCATGACGTTCCGGTTTTACTGTTAGGTGACTTTAATGAAACAAGCTTTACTGGTCAAACAAAGGTCCTTGTTTATGTACGTTTTCCGCGGATTCTAATTACTTTATTGAATTTGTGCGCGCATTCTAACTTCACTCAGGTTGTTACGCAGCCCACACGCATTACTAATTCATCTTCCACGGTGCTCGGCCTAGTACTGACGATGTCACGCGAGCTTATATCGTCTCTCACGTACCTGCCTGGTCTCACTGATCATTCACTGCTCTATTTTGTTTTTTTATGTTCCAGAGTGTCGCTCTCCAGTGCAAATCAAACGGAAATTTGACTATGCTACAGCTAATTTTGGAGCCATTAATCTTGAATTGAGTCATTCCTTTAAGTGACTATCTGTGTAATACTTCCGAGAGTTCTGTTGAAGCTAACTGGGTGTAATTGTTTTACAAAATTGCTTCCCTTACGAATACTTTTCTTTCTGTATGGACAATACGTAACTACACTCACTCCCATTGTTCCACAAGACGCTAAGGAGACTCCCAAATAGAAAGAAAATAATGTTCCGTGCAGCAAAGTTATCCATGCTTCCATACCAACAGCACCGTTGGGCAACATAATATTCTGCAGCAGCAATATGTAAAGCATCTTTTGCTAAAGCCAATCTCCGTTTTTTTTTTTTCAAATCCACCCTACCCATCATGTTGCGCAACAACCCTTGACACTTTTAGAAGATTGTAAATCCTTCTGAGAGACCTGGCGTAGTGCTTAACAACGATGATGGTGAATTCGTAGTGGCGAATGAGTGTACATGTGTGCTAAACGAATTATTCGCAAAGTCATTTTCGAATTTCACCAATTCTTCTGATCCGCATGTTCCTCAACACAAACTTTGTGCTGTAAATTCTATTGATATAGGATGTGGCGGCATTGTGAATATCATAGCCAATCTTAATCTATTGTCATCGTGTGGAATTGATAATGTTAACTCGAAGTTAAAAAAAAACACTACTCTCTGTTCCTCTGTTACTCTAGCAAAACTATTTCGTGATATCACTCGAGCTCGGCACCTTCCAGAACATGGGGAAGCGGGGTGATTCCTATCCAAAAAAAGGGGGGGGGGGAAATCCAGCCCATGTAATTTTCACCCAATTTCCGTAACAAGGGTCCTTTTCGAAAATTCTAGAGCATTCTCATCTCGTTAATTTTCTTAGTTTCGATAAACTCGTTTTTCCTGCTCAACATGGCTTCAGAAAACTCTTCTCGTGCGAAACCCAGCTACGAACACTTACGCATAACCATCATTCATCCCTTGATCGTTCATTTCCGGTTGACTGCATCGTTTGGGATTCCTCTAAAGGATTTGACAAGGTTTCACACGGGTTCCTATTGTACAAACTGAATACTCTGAACATTGACTCTCATGTTTTGACTTGGATCAACTCGTTTTTAAATAACCGTTTTCAATTTGTTCACGTTAGTGGCACTAACTAGCACCCCTTTCCTGTAACTTCTAGTGTTCCCCAAGGATCAGTACTTGGCCCTGTTCTGTTTTTAATATATATTAATAACGCCCCTTCGCATATCTCATCCTTAGTTGGTATCTTCGCAGACGACTGTGTCATCTATTCTGAAGTAACTGACGATTCTGATGTTCCTCATACCATATAAAAACTGTCGCATTGGAATCTGTTTTTTTCATATAAATATCTTGGTGTTCATATAGCTAACAACCTCTCATGGAATATTCACACTGGATATATAATTAAAAATGCTAACCGCGTGTTAGGCTTCCTGAAAAGGAACTTCTCACGAGCCCTAATGTTCTTAAAACTACTTATGTACAAAACATTGGTCCGCAGTAAACGTGAGTATTCTTCCGCTGTCTGGGACTCCGGCGCAACGCTTGCATCATCACGCGTCCAGCTAAGCCTAATATCGTGAAAGCAAATAATGACCTGTAGGCGCCTGTGGTATCTATTTCAGTGAAACAATATGTAATCAAAAAATAAAACAATTTCCGCTTTTTTGCTTAGACGGTTTGTTCACAGAAATAGATGCTACACGCTCCCACAGTCTCATTTCTTGTTTTAATTATTTTAGGCTTGGACGTCGGCTCGTGGAGAAATTTTGTTTTTCTCAATTATCTTTTTGATCAAGCTAACGTCATGTTCCCAAACTTTTGCGTTCTATCCAAACCGCCAGCGTCACAGTCTTTCAGTGATTTTCTGCTTTCGGCGATTCATACTTTATTTACTCGGGCCGAAAAACACGGGTCGCGTTTCTCGAAACAACCTGTAGATCGAAGAGCCTTCCCAGCTAAGTTTGGCTGGGAAGGGAGGCATCGTGACAGACCGATTTCCTCTCCCCATTCCTATCTCCTTCATTCCCTCTCCCTCCCTGATCTCAACCTTCTACAACGCTTTTTCCTCTCCTCATCTTCCTCCCTCACACCTCCATCCCCTCCTCCTCACTCCTTTCTGTTTCCGTTAGACCACCCGATTTGCCTCCCTTCACTTACCCTCTCCCTGGCCACATGACACAGAAATTGAGCTTCTAGAAAAGTGATAAAAATATAGGTTCTCTCGTAGCAACTGTTTTAATGAGCCCCAAACAATTTTATACTTAATAATAAAAGAATAATCAAAAGCGCTACTTACCTGAAAAAACGTATTATGTTTGTCCTCGGAATGTGTCTTCAAATTAAGAGAACGCCACGCCAAAACAAACGTTTATGCGATTTTTTGTGTGTGGGGGATGGGGTTATAATTTTTGTACAGAGAAACCGACTGGCTGGAGACCAATTGTGCACCTTCCTATTGCTTTCCTTGCAGCATTGTAACCCTACTCTCTCTAGCGCCTTCGAGCAATCTTTGAATACAGAATAAAGAAAAGAAACAGTCGCTCATAAGAACTTGGGTTTTTACGCACTATAGCATTACCACCAAAAGAAACTATAAAAACTCATATCATTGGAAGGGTGCGACAAGACGGTGTCCGTAAGGGGTAACTTCTAGCTGAATCATTTCGCATAAAGATCATCTGCAGCACCGGACTTTATTTCTTAACCAATCACAACTTACCTGAGCTATGTGGAGCGAAAGTTCGTCTGCTTCTTTTGTAGGAGTTGTGGTGACGTCAGAACGACGCCGAGCTCTGATTGGTTCTGATGGAGGGGTAGTGGGTAGACCTCAAAGCGAGCTGCCTTGAGGTCTACCCACTATTCCTCAAGCAGAGCCAATCAGAGCTCGGCGTTCTGACGTCACCACAACCCTGCAAAAGAAGCAGACGAATTTACGCTCTGCATAAAAAACGTGTCAGGCGACAATTGTTGTTATAACCTTTTAAAGCGATAGCTTTAGGGGTGACACTTTGGAGAGATTTCGTCTTTGTCGGTTGTCGTCGCCGCGCGCGCGAAGATTTGAAACTTGTTTTTCCCGTCTTGACGCGAGGCCAGGGAAGTCGAATTTTCCCGTCTGCCGCGCGGAGCGGAGATAGGAGGAGGGAGCACCGGGGTATCTAGCCAGTAATGGTGCGATAAAATGAGTATTTTGTGTCATCTGCTTAAAATGCAGTACTTGCGTTACGCGAAATTCCACTTGGGCAGTATTCAGTTGCCACGCTTAATATTCTATAGTTTTAGAAACTGCCACCGCGGTTACCTGGTGGCGGTCGTGAGTGGCACACACGACCCCACCAGTGCTTCCACGGTGCCACCAATTAACCACGTCGCAGCACCGTTCTTAGGTACGTGACAACACCTTTCCCCCGCATTGCGCAACCAGGTGCTACAGCTGTCGCTCTCGTTCCTTCGCACATTGTAGGGCGAAAAATACTTCTTTACTTGAGACCTGGAAATTAAGAATAAAAATAGTCTTCATCCGCTGGCGAAAACAGCCGCGATCACCTGAACCCCAGCATGTTTTACTGAATTGGACAACGAGCGTAAGCAATATAAAATAAGATGTTCGAAAATATTTCTAATGTGCATTTGATCATTTACTGGAACTGGTGAATGCTGTCACGTATTGATTTGCAGACCGTCAAACGCACACGCGACTCGTAAAGGCAGATAAAATAGGAGTATGGAGAAATACCCCAGCTCCGAGCAGCTCCGGTGGGTCAAAAGATGTGAAAAGAGATGTAGAGCAATGCCGGATCCGCACGGGATTCGTATGTAAAGGTCACAAAGGTTTTCTCCGGTGTCTAGAGCGAGATACAAAAAGAAAACAAAAAAATTGTGGGGAAATGCAGAGGCTGCCATGACGCTTTATTTGCATTAGAAATGGTCGGAGCGGGCAGCGTTTCACTGCCCGACGTAGCGCGCACGCTCTCGTTGGCGACGCCGTAAACCACCTGCCTGAGAGGAGCGTCGCGTCCCTTTTGATTGTTGCTCGGTCCAAATATATTCCTGCGCTCATCAGTGCACTTTCTTTTGCAGGGATGCCAATTGCGAAAAGGCCAATCTTTTGTACAGTCAACCAAGGAATCGATTATATTCTTAATGATGGCGTCTGCGACATTATTTTTTACGAAACCTTCTACTGGAGAGGAAAGGGCTCCTTCCTTGACACAGACCAAAAAGAGTTCAGGTCGTTCCTGGATTTCGCTGACAACAACCGCGGTTTTACGCAATTCGGAATATCGATAGAAAACGGGTAGGCTTGAGTACCGTTGTGTGCTCGTAAAACATTTCTATATCAATACGATGGCTACAGTAAGTTCAAACTCTCCAAAACAAGCCGCGAATATTGGCCACTTGGAATATAAAGTTCAAACGTTCACCGAATGTGCATTTAGGTGGTGCATTTATTTGGTAAAAGTTCAAAGCGTAAACCACATTCAATAAAAAAAGTGAGAGAAACAATCTTTCCCAGGATTAAGGCAGACGACCGAGTTAGCGATGATTGTAACTTCTGTAACCTACACCCCATTGGCGCAGCGCTAGGAGACGACGTCCTATGTCGGCTGCTAGCTGCAGCTATCGGAACATGGCACCACAAGAATGGGCATCGCTAACTCGGTCATGTGCGTACACGTCAGCCGTTGACCCTGAGAAGGTTTGTTGGTCTCATTTTTGACAAGAAGAAAGCCACTCCCTTAAATTTCATCCGATAAAATGCGCCACCTAAATGCACATTCGTTAAAATTTTAAACATCTGACGTGCTGTTGCCGAGTTTTTCGGATTATTTTTAAGCGACTATATCTTTTGTGGACCACTCAAGAGAAAAAAAATGGTATCAAAGGACTGTAAAGTCTCTGAAGTCCAATTCGCTCCCCGAAGAGACATTCTGGCTCGAGCTAGGTACCGCGAGCAAAGGCCGCCGAGGACTTACGGCACTCGATCTGACCTAACAGAAAACCCTTGCAAAAGAAAAAGCAGCCATTAGTCCTCCTAAGACAGGGAATCTTTATGTTTTAGTACACGAAGGCAGACGTACTGCTTGACAGGACGACAGCTAATATTTCGCTCCTATTCGGGATCGGCGTGACATCGCAGCCAGCACAGCTAAACGTCTTGATCAAGTTCGGTTGAAACTGTCGAATTCCTTTAATGTGCAAAGGTCGGGCAGGAATTTGATGGTACACTGACCTGCGCTCGGTGAGTGAATGTGAGTTAAAGATTTTCTTATCTCGCATTCACCTATCTATCTCGTAAACAATTATATGTTGATATTTGACAAATCCCATTGACGTGATCTGCTTTAGCAAAAACATGAATCTTTATTTAACGTAATATATCTGAATACAGTTGTTCTTCGAATAAAAAACTTCAAGGGTCTGTAGAAGACACGATTTCAGTACCAAAGTATCGCACTCAGAGTAATTGACTATCCCAGTCCACTAAGACAGAGTTACCAGGAAAAACTCGAGACTCGTCTCTCCGTCTCCCCGTGTCTTACCTCTCTGGGTGGTCCTATGTCCAACTCACAAAAACAACGTTGACGACACATTTGATGCACAGCACGTTCTACTCAAACAGCATATTCAGAGGCAGTATACAGACGCCTTCGCGTCGTCATCGATGTTTCACATAAGATTCTAGATTACCAGGGAAGAACGAACTCAACACGCACGCAATGTCAGCCATCATAGCAACCGTGCCAATCACGAAACCGTCGGCAACTAAAAAATGAAAAAAAAAATGCCAGCGCGTTTCCTCGGAATTAAAGAGCTCTAGTTATGCAAACTTGGAAACAGCGTGAAAGAAACAAGGGACTGTTTCCAAGTTTGCATTATGAACGAACTAGCCCAGTTTCACGCCTTGTTGAACTTCAGTTAGTTGTCTCCTGGTCCCCGGTTGAGCGAATGCTACGCACATCACTTCTCCGGTGATCCGGAGTGGCGGAAAGGTCTGCGTCGTCTCCAACGAGGTAGAGGGCCTTGGCGCGATAAACACGCATCAGAAAGTGACCCCAATGGCCGCCGCCACGTTGCAGAATTTTAAGCACTGGACACGTGACCTCATAGTTTTACTTCTAGATTTTAACAATGTACCGCGAACAAATCATTGATTATTTATACTCAATAAGAATACCAACGAGATAAGTTATGTCTCTAACGTTTTTAAAATCCAAATTGTGCTTTTACGACAAAAACTGGGGCAGCTTTGCAATGCCTTTGCTAGAGGCCGTCAGCCGCGTTGTTCTATTTTGGACTTTTATCGGAGCTAGACACTGATGTATGAGGCTAACAGTGTCGACAAAATTGTTTCTCATGTTTTCACAGCGATCGCGATAAAAATTTCGGCCAAGTTTTGCGTAAAAGCCTCAGGATTTGGTACGGTCACGTATCTAGCGGTCAAAATTGTACAACATAGCGGCAGCCATGTGGGGGTCACTGTTGCCTTGTGACCGGGATACCAGTTTATCGCTCTAAGGCCTGTGAATGGAGCCAGCTGAACATAAGAAACACACAGAGAAAAAAATATAACATTCGCACCGCTGGACTAGCAACATTTAATGATGCCTCTTTTTCCTTTTCTTCTAATCCTTGATTTCAGTTTTCTTTTTCTTTACAATAACTAAGATTTCTTAATTTTTACGCTTGATTTAGGTTATCTATTTCTTTGCGTTTAATTCGGAATGTCTTCCTTTAACGCTTTTTCTTCTCATTTAACACAGTGACCTTTCTGCTGTCGGAATGTTCTCATCCCTTTGTTCTGTCTTCTTTAAGCGATCTTCCTCATCTTCTACCTTTCCCTGGAACGCATAACGTTCCGCAGGAAAATCTTGTGTGAGTTGAGTATTTTCTTTTGCGCAATGACCTTACTGCTTTCGGAATGTTCTCATCCCTTTTCTTCTGTCTTTAAGCGATGTTCCTCTTCCTCTACCTTTGCCTGGAACTCATATCACTCCGCAGGAAAATCTTCTCTGAGTTGTGTAGTGCAATGGAAGGGGCACTAACACAGTCCTCGCCTTTTTCTTCGATGGCTAGGGCTTCTAGTAGTTCACGGGCGAGTTGATTTTTATGCCGCCCCACGACGTTTACGTTGGACAACGTTGCCTTGCATTTGCATGCGCGACAATGGGCTGCAAGGTGTCCTGCTGCTGTCAAGTTTCGTAGAGATGTGGCATGTTCCCTTGTTCTATCATTAATACAGCGCCCTGTCTGCCCAATATAACACCTTCCACATGTTAATGGGACGTTATAAATGACTTCTTTTTGACATTGGGCGTACCTTGTTTTGTGTGCGATGTTACATGCCTCTTGGTGCTTACGTTGGTTTCTGTTTACCATGCCGCACATTGAATAGCCCTTGTTTGGCGCGGAGTTTATCACTTGGACCCCTTGCCGGCCGGCAATCTTTTTTAGCCGGTGAGTGATGCCATGGAGATATGGTGCTACCACTCTGGGATTTCCAGTCTTTTTCTTTGTTGTTCGCTCGATGCCTTCCTGTCCGCGCTTTAACTTCTGGGAGATATTTTCACATATTGATACCAGTAGTGTTTCCGGATACCCAGCATCAAGTAGCCTAGATATCTGAGTGTCAAAACTCTTCTGGATCTGGTGTTCGCATGACTTCTTTAAGGCAGATGTTAGTGTCGTGGTGGCGACCCCACGTTTCACGTTCTTTGAGTGTCCGGACTCGAATGGAAGAAACCCTTTGCAGGACCGAGCTTGGTAAGCACCAAGAGGCATGTAACATCGCACAAAAAACAAGGTACGCCCAATGTCAAAAGAAGTCATTTATAACATCCCATTAACATGTGAAAGGTGTTATATTGGGCAGACAGGGCGCTGTATTAATGATAGAACAAGGGAACATGCCACATCTCTACGAAACTTGACAGCAGCAGGACACCTTGCAGCCCATTGTCGCGCATGCAAATGCGAGGCAACTTTGTCCAACGTAAACATCGTGGGGCGGCATAAAAATCAACTCGCCCGTGAACTACTAGAAGCCCTAGCCATCGAAGAAAAAGGCGAGGACTGTGTTAGTGCCCCTTCCGTTGCACTACACAACTCACAGAAGATTTTCCTGCGGAGTGATATGAGTTCCAGGCAAAGGTAGAGGGAGAGGAAGATCGCTTAAAGACAGAAGAAAAGGGATGAGAACATTCCGAAAGCAGTAAGGTCATTGCGTAAAAGAAAATACTCAACTCACAGAAGATTTTCCTGCGGAATGTTATGAGTTCCAGGGAAAGGTAGAAGATAAGGAAGATCGCTTAAAGAAGACAGAACAAAGGGATGAGAACATTCCGACAGCAGAAAGGTCACTGTGTTAAATGAGAAGAAAAAGCGTTAAAGGAAGACATTCCGAATTAAGCGTAAAGAAATAGATAACCTAAATCAAGTGTAAAAATTAAGAAATCTTAGTTAGTGTAAAGAAAAAGAAAACTGAAATCAAGGATTAGAAGAAAAGGAAAAAGAGGCATAATTAAATGTTGCTAGTCCAGCGGTGCGATTGTTATATTTTTTTCTCTGTGTGTATCTTATGTTCAGCTGGCTCCATTCACAAGCAATGAACCAACTTGCTCAGCTAAAGCCCGTTACAAGCTCTAAGGCCCTCTACCTCGTTGGTCGTCTCCCATCTCCTCAGTCCGAATTGCTTTTGGTCGCTTTTAGACAAGTTTGAAAATAAGGACCTTTGATGGTGCATAACCCTCTCTAAGTTCTCCATTCAATGCCGCGTTCTAAATGCATTTTTCAACGTTATGTTTTTACTGTTTCTTGGCTGATCGTTTGCCTCCAATAAAAATGCGCCAGAAGAAAGCAGATGTCTCAAGTTACTTTGCATCATGAAGCTTCCTTCCTTTAAGCTACTGTAACAGGCGTTACCTCTCTAGGCAATTAAACAGTGCAAAGTCATCCGAGCTTTCTTCTACTTTGGAATATATTTCGAGCAATATTTAGTACTTAAACAAAGCTAGGATGTAAGGGCTCGCGAATACACTAAAAAAAAGTGTGTCCTGAGTGCGGGTACAAACTGGGGGACAGCAAAAAATCTGAGCCCATGGGGATGCCAGAGAGCCGAGCTCTGACCGGAAAACTTAGTAGGTAGACATAGAGCCACGAAATGAGCTACGCTTAGTGTGTCGGCACTCTTGTTGTAAGCGCCGCCATCTTAGTGCTTAGTGCAGAGCAGACGCAACTGCAGATTGCCAGGATTCAAAGGTTCGACTTCCTCAGCGTTAGGTTTGGATTCAGGAATTTCTTGCAGTATTGCTTCGCTCTGTCGCGAACTGTTTAAACATTTGTAGAGGACGGAAAAGCCTTTTTGTGTTGTGATTTTAGGTAAAATCCATTTCTGTTCCTAATCTTCATTAATGATGTCCCCCTTAGAATAGTTTCTGCGCCTGTTTGCCGACGATAGGGCCATATACCGACTCATTCTTTCATTTCTAATGATCATCTAATTCTCCAGGAGGACCCTGTGTCTATAATTCAGAGGTGTGCAACGTGGCAGATGGCACTAAGCAAAATAAAAATAAATGCCTGTCATAATCCCGCAGCTCACGTGCGACATCATTTTCGTAATAGCTCTCTAACACTCAAGTGCCTCGGTAACACTCAAGCCTGCTCATCTTATAAATACCTAGATCTTCATTTCACCGCTGACCTATCATAGGCTTTTCACATAAACTTCGTAACGAAGCACTTACACTGGCGACACAACTGCATCCGCAGAGCGGTTGTAAACTCGGTCGCTTAAAAATGCATTACAAGTTCACGTGCAGTTGATGAACAAAACAAACGTATCCGCTTCGGGGTTACGATTCGAAAGCCAGTGTGAACGCAGCCTCCTTGCTGATACTAAGCGTAATCTCGGATATTTGCGCCATAACCTCAAACTTGCTACACCCTCCGTAAAACGACCAGCGTATACTACTCTTATAAGATCCAAGTTAGATAATGGCTCATTCATATGGTCTCCATGGCAGTCATACCTAACAAATTATCTAGAATTCATTCGAAACATAGCCCATCGTTACTCAACGTTTACCAGCATATCAGGATTACACCAATCGGAAAACCTAGATTCGCTTTTCCTTCGCCGCCGAGAGCCACTTCTCTCTCTCCTTTATCAGATTTTCTATCATAATAACCACCTCAGAAAATCATTACTATCACCTCCCCACCGGATGTTACCTCGTTTGGATCACCTCTGTAAGTTACGTCCAATTCGATCATCAGCTGCCTCCCGACAGATTTCAACACTACTACTGAGTATCGAGGATTAAAGCTCATTACCTCACAGCATCGTTTCTATAAATGGTACTACTAAATTTGTTGAATCCATTACCTTCTTTCTAACTTAGCAAACTAGCTTACAGTACTATATTTGTGTTTACAGTTTTACTTTTTGTTTAAATGCCACCGTCTTGTATACTGCCCCACGGGCCCCTAGAGGAATTAGATTATCATCATCATCATCATTTATTATCCTTGAAGGCCCTTACGGGCATTATACAAGGGAGTGGTACATTTGTTATTTTGTTTCTTAATCGAACACTTCAGCACGTAATTTTAACACAATAGAAGAGGGAACTAGTCGGATAAAGCAGAAATGAAAGTGGTTACAGAGGCGGCAAATTTATGTGTGTCAGTTATGGTAACAATGTCATTTGGTAGTATATTCCAATCGTTTATTGCCAAAGGTAAAGTTGAATTACTGTATGAAGTAGTTGACGAAAAAATGGGCCGCAACTTGCAGCAGTGGTCAAAGCGGGGGAAATCTGCCACGGGGGTAAAAGCAGTGATTCACGAAGAGGCATGTTATGGTGAAAGATTCGGTGAAGGAGAGAAAGACGGGACACTCGGCGCCTCAATGAAAGCGTGTGAAGGTTAGCTGCTTCGCGCAATCCAGATATGCTCGTGAATGGTGAGTAATCAGAAAAAATAAAAGGAAGAGCCCTGTTTTGGATGGATTCAAGTTTATTAGATAGGTAAGCTTGCCAAGGACACCACACAGAAGAAGCGAATTCAAGTTTAGACCGAACAAAAGTTGAGTATGCTAGTTGTTTTATCTCTGGTGTTGCGGGTTTCAGGTTTCGGCGCAAAAAACCGTGGGTACGGTTTGCGTTTGCTACTATATTACTGATGTGAGACGTCCATGAAAGGTCAGATGTTAAATGAATGCCGAGATATTTATATTTTATATGAACTGCAAACGGTGATGGGGGACGTGTCAAAATGGTAAGAAATGGTTTGAAGATCACGACGAGAAAACGAAAGTACTTTACATTTGTCGAAATTGAGAGTTATCTGCCATTTATTGCACCATTGAATAACTTGTGAAATTTTTGTTTGCAAGGAATGGTGATCGTCGAGCGAAAGAATGGGCCTGTAAATTGCGCAGTCGTCTGCAAATAACCGAACTGATGACGAGATGTGCTCATGAATATCATTGATGTAAATTAAAAAAGTAAGGGCCCGAGTACACTACCCTGAGGGACGCCTGAGGTTACCGGGCACGAGGGGGATTTAGAGTTATTAATGGTGGTGTACTGGGTGTGGTTAGTCAAGGATTCGGATATCCAATTTACGATAGCGGGATGGATCCTAAATTCGTTAAGTTTTATTTTAAGACGTTGATGAGGAACCCTATCAAACGCTTTAGAAAAGTCAAGAAAAATGGCGTCAGTCTGAATGTTGGTACTAAAACCTGCGTGCATGTCATGAAGAAACACCGTTAGTTGGGTTTCGCTAGAGTACGCTTTCCAAAACCATGTTGGTGATTAAAAAGGAGGTTGTTATCTTCTAAATAATTGAATATATTGGAGTAAAGTACGTGTTCAATGAGCTTAGATGATACGCTAGTTAGGAAGATGGGCCGATAGTTTGTAATTAGGTGGCGGTCACCAGATTTGAACTAGCAACCATGATTTTAAGTCCCAATGTGGGTAAGTGCCTTTACACCGAAGCGTACCTTATTTAGTGGCTCTATGTAGACACCAGCTAGCTGCTGTACTCCACTCACTCAATGAACGCGTTGGAACATCAGCCGCCGGTGTCCGACTATCAGCGTTCACGTACGAACGCGTCTACCCACTTCCATAGCCTCCTATATAGTGACTAAACCTGGCAGACCGCCACGAGAAGTGGCTGCCGAAATGGAAAAGGTGGAGGGGCAGGCAACGGATGAAAGGAGAGCCTCGTGATTGGCGTCCCGCTGTGGCGAGACGCCGAAACACACTTCTCCCGAGCGAACAAGTGTGTTTCGGGTCCTCGCTGCTGCAAAAGCTGTGCTCTGACGTCCAGGTAGCCCGAGAAATGGCTCTTTGATGCTCTGTGCTACCAGATCCTCGCGCTCCAAATCTGCGACCGGCCACTCTCTCCGTCGCCGAACTGCCAGGCTTTGGGAGTATAGGGGAGGCTATGCCACTGATTATTCCAGTCAGAGCCTCTCTGGCGGACCCGGGCGCTCTCATCTCTTCGTCCCTCTCAATTTAGTATTGCTGCCTCGTCCTAAGTCTCCACAAAATGAGTCAAAGTGGATTAAAAGTGCTCTTTTTGTAGTTATTTTTTCTGTTATTTTTAGGTATTCAGGTGATATGCCTAATCTATTATGCAATGAAAAAGGAAACGAACAATTAAAGCGAATAGATCAACATAAGGTAATTGGTCGATTCCGCATATAAAAAGTTTGCGTTCCTTTGATCATTTAGTTGACACAAGCAAATCCTTGCCTTTAGGAGGTTTAAGTAGGAGGAAAAGCCAGGTGTAATAGCACGTCCTACTCGCTGCTGTGTTTTTCCACATGTATATCACCTTTTTTGTTAACATAAAAAGAAATTGTTTTATTGATTGAGTCAGTGAGGGAGTCATCAAATGGGTATATGAGTAAGCGAGCGAATGAATTATTTATTGATTTAGTGACGAACGGGACTTTGGAAGCAAAATTGAATAAGAATCACTTGTCAGAACTCACAGCAGTCTTATTTCTCGCAGGGGAGTCTCTCATGCTTACAACCACCTTACTACAGAAGGTGGTATAGACGGCTTTGAGAAACTCTGGAACAATAACATTCGCCACTATGGGCTTCTCGCATTCCCTGTGCACGATTCCCTGGTGACCAACAGATCAGTCGTGGCCAACTACCATCTGCTGCTGACGGTATGCACTGTACACCTCCACCTTGGCGGCACATTAGAAGTATGGCGCCTAGAACACGTTTTCAACAGGAGCGTTTAGCGTTCTACCCTGCCCCATTGATTAAATATGGTCTCGAAGTGGCGACGAATGACGTCGCACGTGACGGCGTGCCATTCTGCTGTATGTCACGTTCTTTCCGGTCGGTTCTAGAAGTACCGGTGAAAGGATTGAGAGACGCGATTGTCTCTGTTGTCGCGGAGCCCCGATCCCTAGGTCATCAAGCTTCTGCCGATCGTCAAGCTAGAAAGAGAGGTGCAGCAGAACAGGTGTCTTTTATGTCCACCACCACGGTTGTGACACCAAGAGTGCAGCCGGCAACAGCATGTATGACACTTCGATGACGTCATGAGGCGTAAATCTAGAGTCCTTTTCTCAGGACGCGGCAAACCCGAGTCGGAGGCGCGTTCCAAGCAGGAACGCGTCTCTGAGCTCAGGCAGGATCTCTCAAAGAATCCGGCGCTCTAAAATACGGGTTCACACGGGCTCTCTTTTGAAACGGAGTCATATAATCCCCCTATTTAAAAGACTGACAGTATTGCTATAAGTCCCCAATTTAGGCGGTCATTTCTCACGCCAGTCGAGCTTCCCGTGGACTCGGCTGAAATTATATGTTTAGGGTTCTGTTCAATTCCACATGTTATACCTAGGGCATCGAGTGATCCCTCAAATTAAAAGATCTCACTAAGCGTTCCACTGATGCGTCACTCACTGATCTTCACTAGGGGGCTGAACGACGCAATGAGCAAACAGGTATCAAATAACCGCAAGTAAACATCTAGTCCCGGAGGTGAGCGATTGGGGTTTTTTTGAACACCTCTGAATGCTGGTTTGAACAGCGTCCAGTTTGCTCAATGTTTTCGTGTCATCTCAATTCTTGTTTGTCGCGCAGTGACCGAGCATGCAGACCTGACGATTCTCCTGCGAAGGCATTTGGTGTGAACACTACTTTTATTCTAGTTCATCAAGTGCGAATGTGTCCGACGTTCCAATGCTTTATTATAGGAATTTCAATCAAATTGAATGGGTTAAAATAGCGCAAAAAGACGCACGACTGGTAAAAGGAAACACACAGACACAGCGCTGACTTACAAACTGAATTTTTACTTCTGCGCCATTCAGTAAGAAAACTAGAAACCAGATAAAGATACAAGCAATCTACCCGATAACACCTCATCTTCCCCTCAAGCCAACACGCGGCTACACGTATTTACCCGCCTTTCTGATAAAATTTATCTCATCACTAACCAGGGCAAGTGACGGAACACTTATGCACATGCCCGCGTCATGGTTGGCAATAAAAAAGCTTTGTCAAACTAGCGGAAAACAAACAGCGCAGAGACAAGGACAGAGTAGAAGGCGGTAGACACAGACAGCGCTGACTTACAACTCAGCTTTATTGGCACTGACAACCTGTATAAATACAAAATTTGCCCGGCCCAAAAATATGAATGACCAACTAGCCCACTCGTCAACACTACTAAATTTGTCAAACTCCCGAGCATACTTAGTTCTATGTCAGGCTAAAATTTTGATTTCATTAAACATTGGAGAGCATGTACTAATCTGTCACAGTAGACCGCTAACTCGGCAGACGGGGAGGAGCGTAAGAACAAGAATGTTCCCTCGCCCGGTCATTAACATATCTCCCGGTCTACCCATAGTACAGTTTTCCACAGGACAACGAAATTAGATACACCACTCCATATCCGCAAGCGATAAACCGGTTGCGGTGCTTATCTTGACATCGTGCACCCGAACGACCACCTCGATTCATGGCTGCACACAGCCTCCCTAACTTAGCTGGCGCCGAAAACACAACTGGAACGTTGTACCTGCGTGCAACTTCCTTGACACCGTGGGACACCTTGTGCATATTGCAGCGCCCGCAGCTGGCCAGGTAGGCAGCGCAGCCGTGGCCTAACGGTTATCATGCTCGCTTCCCACGCGAAGAGCCATGGTTCGATTCCTTGGAGCGACGCGTCTTTTATTTATTCTTGCAATTTAGTGTTCTGGTACATTCGAGAACTCTGTTGCTTCTTCCAGGTACGAATGTTCTAGTCGCCGAACCTTTTAGTTCGATTGTTCTAGAAGCCAGCGCGTGTACAGTGGGGACAAAAGTCCCCAGGACACGCCAGCTGTGAGTGAAACGCATTGCTCTGCCATCTGCCGGTGGGTCGCCTGGTTTCGAGATCACACAAAAGCGCATGCGCGTCCTACGTGCCTGCAAACATGTGCGTTTTACCGCTCTTCTGCGGCGTGGCTCCTAACTCGGAATCGGGCGGGTGGTAGGTACCGCCTCGGAGATAGCGCTTACTGACAAGACACCTATAAAGCAAGGAGTCACGGCAGCTCAACTGAGCGAAAAGCTCAACTGCTTATAAAGCAAGATGTGCTGACACGGCGAAATGCGCCGCAATGCCGCAGGCGGTAGCTCCAGTTTCGGAATGTGTAGCAGTCACTCTTCAGCCGCAAGCGCTATCTCCGAGGCGGTACCATGCGCCGGATTCCGAGCTTTAGGCGCCACGCCGCAGAATAGCAGGAAACACACCTGTTTGCAAGCACAGTAGGACGCGCATGCGATTTTGAGTGATCTCGAAAGCAGCCCACCCGCCGGCAGATGGCAGAGCAATGCGTTTCAGACGCAGCTCGCGCGTCCTAGGGAGTTTTGTCCCCAACTGTGCATAAGTGGCTCCGCGTGGCAATCCGCAGTCAGTCTCGCCCAAGCGCTCGATTCTGCTGTTACGCCGCCATCGACGCCACCGACCTTCAATTGTTATCTTCTGTTTCCTTTTTTTATTTTTGGGCAAAAGTTCGCCTTATTAAACAATTAGTTTACTTCACTTTTCGTCGCCTCATCACTTGTCATTCGTGACATTTTGGTAGAGGTGCTGGGTATTTTATTTTATGCCCGTTGAGCGTACCCCTCCAAAGACATCCCGGCCAAGTGAGGTGCTCAGCCTTGGAAGGCTACCCTTCGCCGAAGACGCCGAAGGCCGAAGAAGCCGTCATATCAGAGGTCAGTCCCCCGAATCGGGTCTCTTTCCCGAGAACCGGAGAAAGAAGATACCGACGATGACCACTCCACCCGTCGTCGTTCTACCTGTCACTGCCCGTGCGGCCCGCGTCCTTCCATGGTGAACTACAACAGTACGAGCGGGTGGCCCAGCACAACGGATGGACGGACAAACAGCGCCTTCAGAGCGTTTACTTCGCGCTCTAAGGAACGGTCAGGCACTGTTTCGAGAATCGGGAGACTTCGTTGACCTCATGGACCGCCTGCAAGGTTGCGCTGAGAGGGGCGTTCACCAACCAATATCGACGGGAGAGGGCCGAGGACCTTCTTCGAATGAGAACCCAGGGCGCAAACGAGACAATCACCAGTTTCGTCGAGGACCTCCTGCACCTGGTCGCTCGCGTCGACCCTCAAGCCACCAACGAAAAGAAGCTGCGGATCCTGATGCGAGGTGTTAAGGATGACATCTTCGGAGGCCTCGTCCGCAACCTGCTGACCACCGTTGAAGCCTTCATCACGGAGGCAAACAGCATCGGGAACGCCCTTCAAGCGCGCGCTTCTCACTACCAGCGACACCCCGGCGTCGCTGCCCTTTCGCCTCTCAGCTGCAATAACCCGGATCTCCGTCAGATCATCCGCGACATCGTTCGGGAGGAGATCAGGAAGGTGCTGTCTAGTGCCGGTCGCCCTGCCTTACTCTCCATGACCGAAGTAGTCCGAGAGGAGGTGCAGCGAGCCTTCGAGGCGGAGTCTCCCGTCAACCTGGCACCACCGCAGCAACCGACGATGAGCTACGCCGCCATGGCGCGACGACCGCCACCTGCTGTCCGTCAACCTCCTACGCCACAACGACGGGACGCACCAGCACAGCCGTGCACCCGACGTCTCGACGATCGACCTCAGTACGTCCGGCGAGAACAACCGGCGCAAGGGAAGACCGACGTGTGCATGGTGAACGGCCGATCGACGCCCGCTGTGCTTCCACTGCGGTGAAGCCGACCAGATCTACCGCCGTTGCCCCTACCGGCAAATGGGACTGCGCGGCTTCCACCCGAACGACCCACGCCCACGCTATGGTGAGCGACCACAAGAGATAGAAGAGTACCTTCGACGGCCTCAGTTTCCCGCGCCTGCACCTCGCCGCGGCTCCTGGTCGCCGACACCACGACGTCCAGCTTCGCCGATGCACCGACCCCGTCGTGAGAGCCTGTCGCGCTTGTCCCGCCGGGAAAAATAAGCGCGGCATATTCCCGGAGGTGAAGTTGCCGTGGACGGACGACGTAAAGAGCCTGCACAAACGCCAGAGGGCTCCCACTCTTCCGACGCCACGCCTCGCAGCGAGGCTCCGTCAACGGTGCCCAACAACTTAAACGTTGTTATCGACGGCCACGACGCATCGGCACTCGATGACACCGGAGCAGACTACTCAGTCTCCAGTGGGAGGCTCTCTTGCCGCCTTCGAGAAATCACGACGCCGTAGGATGGACCGCAGATACGAACCGCGGGAGGACACCTAATCACGCCTGTCGGAAGGTGCACTGCTCGCGTCGAAATTCACGGCGAGACGTGTCCTGTAAAATACATCATTCTACAAGACTGTTCCAGAGACGTCATTCTCGGCATGGACTTTCTGTGTGAATACGGCACCGTCATCGATCTTGGAGAAAACAAATTGAAACTGCGAACACCTGTTCCGCCTTCAGAGAAACCCCGAACTGCGTCAGCCGCTGTGCGAGTCGCTGCCGACCACATGAATCTGCCGCCGTGTCTCCAGAAGCACATCACAACCGTTCCAGTGATTTGAAATCATTTAAACCACTTTTGAAATTGTAACGTGCCACCACTCGAAAATCTCGTCTCTTGATGTCCAACACTGAAGTCAAGTGATGAGACGGGTCGTAACATGCCTAAGTCCGCAGCTGACTCAAGGCGGCACTGTTGCAGACAAGAAAGGGCTTTTTATCTACATTAAAATACTGTGCATCTGCCTATTCCAAACTAAGTGCCCACCCCCAAAATTTTAAACATCTGCAGAAATATGCAAAGTACATAAATATGTAAAATTGATGACCTCAGATGGCCCGATCCCCCATTTTTTTTGATTATCTTCAAATTTTGAAGGGTCGCTTGCTCAATATATTAAGGTAGGAACACAGGAAGCTTCAATTTCACCACACTCAATTTGTTTTTCTGCCTTGTTTGTTTGCCACAATTTCAAACCTTTGTACTGACCTATGCATAGTGATAGCAATTTCTATTTGCACGACACGCGGTCCGGGACGACGTGTGAGGCTCGACAGAACGGCCAAAAACCCGTACGCAGTGAGCCTGTCAGCCAATCGCCTAAGGATGAGAAGAAGGATGTTAAGAAAAATAAACAACACAAAAAATAACCAGGTGACGGGGCTAAGTCAAGTGCCGAGAAAGATCTCGACACAAAATTCGCAATTCTTTACGAATTTCACGAAACGGCATCTGACCGCCGAGTGGGACCCCGAGAAAGTCCCGAACTGCAGCCGGCAACACCGCGTTTTGATGCTGTACTGTTCTGGAATATGAGAACATCGGCTGTCCTGTCCGTTTACTGCGTCGAACCACTGAGATGTAGGAGCCTTTCAGCGACCGGTCCAAGGTGCAGCGTTTTAAGGGCAACAGGAGTCGCAGTGTGGCGGTGCTTTTCCGTCTGTCACTTGGAATGCCGCAACCACGTCTCGTATGATAGAAGCGTATCACGTCAGCGGTCGGGACAAGTCAACAGTGTGCAAATGGCACTGTGTTGTCACATCCTCCAGCTGGTAAGTCAAGGGGACTCGGTATGGGTGCCACACATATGCGCAGTGCTCCAACTTTGGTAGAACAGGTGCAGTGTAAAGCAAGTCTTGAAAAGCCACTGAATGTCGACACCCATGTCACAAAGCCCAAAGTGCACCGAGCTTTAGCTACTATGTTTGAAATGTGGAGAGATAAGTCCAGTGCTGGTACAAATATTACAAGCGTTGCCCGAAGGATTGACGCGCATTGTACCTTCCATAAAAGGGATCCTGAGGTGTATAGGGGAATACTGGTAGTCTTGGTGTTGTGGAAACGCATCACTATGCTCTTACCCTCACTCATGGTCAGGCAGTTTGCATGCGCCCACTCTGAAAAGCAAGTGATGTAGCTTTGAAGGCGGACAGAGCAGTCAGGAGAAGTGATGCGGGCGACAATGGACCTGTCGTCTGCATACTGTTCAAGTAGGGTGTAACGCCCCACGACTTTTTAAAGGTAAAGGAACTCGAGCTTTTACGCACGATGAGTACCGATCTAAGGTATTCGCGCGCTCGCACTTCATTTCTCAACAGCATGTAAGCAAGCGACGGCGCAAGCGACGAGAGTCGGAGACGAGCGACGATGATTTCTCAAGTATAAACCGCATGCAAGCGATTCGGCGAGCGACGGGACAAGCGACGGCGACCCGCTTCGCTGTCGCTTGTACAGTCGCGCGGTGAGGCAAACCGCATGAAAGCGGCGGGAGCGAGCGACCAAGGCGATGAGTGACGACTTCTAGGAATCCAAAAACCGAGCGGTACGCGACGAGCGACCGCGCGACGAGCGACCGTGGGAAATCTCCGTCGCTCGTCACCGACTCTCGTCGCGGTCACCGTCGCTTACATGCGGTTCAGCCTTTATTTGTTTTTCTCTCGACTAGCACCAGAAAACAAGACTGGCTCGCGTCGTTCTGAACTTTCTGGACGCATATCTGGGCGGTCGGAGCTGCTACGTGGGAAGCGAAGCACATCAGCGCGCACCAGCCCTCACCCATAAACGCGTATTAATTAAGTTTTTTTTGGGGGGGGGGGGGGGAGCCGACAGGTGGGCTTGTTTTATCGATTACACCAAATAATTACCATATTTAAGCTTACATTCTACTTAGAGGTGCATGCCTTCGAACGTTTAAAAACATTCTTATCGGTAGCCTTTCGTGCGAGGGCTGTAATTTTTTGCAATATTGTTCCTTCTTGGGCAGTCATTGCGGAAATAGGTGCCTTAAGTCCGCACGGTATATATACCACTGGTGCAACCGTTGGTGTCAGTGATGAGGGGTTCTGTCGTGTGCTATGTGTGCGTGCGCTGTTGTAACGTTGCCATGTATGCGTCTATGTTGTTCAGTGCATTGTGTGCGTGATGTGTATGTACGATGAGACCTCCAGTGCGAAGTCATGAGGTGCGTGAAAGTGAATGTTGGGTGTCTCTAGTGTAAGAGATTGCTTTTTCTTAAAAATATTAAATTAAACATCAACAGCGCCACCTGGAGTAGTTTGCTTTAAACGCTGCATAATATTTATATATCCAGTGCTTTTAGAGTTTGCTTGCGCGCGCCATCTGGCCGTGGACGGTGCAACTGTCTTCGTATTTTCTTTTGCATGAGGCACCTGAGGTTTGCAGCAGCCGGTAGCATACTTTTGTCGAGTTGTAGAGAACCCTTCGGCGCACCGTATCGGTTGCGTTGGATTACGTATCGGTCCTAGAGCTCCTATCCGTTGTGTGGGATTTGCGACGGAGTAATTGCGATGTGAGAACGAGCACGGGCAAGTGACGCGAAATTGACTGACCATTGTGGCTCGATGCGTTTCAACAAAATTTTTATTTTTTTATTTTTTTATTTACGACACGAAATATAATTTGGTGCGCGGATGTCCTCACCTGCACGGGCAGCCGGATTTGCCAATAAATATACGACGTGCAAAGCTCGTGTTCTGCGGTCACTGGGTGCCCATCGTGCCCTGGAACTGTCGTTTCGATTTGGGTGGGCTTGGTCGCGGTTAGGCGGTCAACGCGGTGCTTTTCTGCCGAGTGTTGCCGACCAAGCCGTGGCAGACCGCGAGTGAGCGGGAGGCATTTGCCTGTCCGGGGACTATAGGAACACTTTGCGTTGCGGTGGAACTGGTAGAACGTCGATGGCGTGCCGGAAGAACCTACCATAGACGCTCGATTTCGAGCCGCCATTTTGAAATGCGCCTCCGATTCGACTTAGGAGCAACTTTCCTCCCTTTCTGAATGGGGCAAAGTTGCTCCATTTCTGAAGGAACATATGTGTCAGACTCGTTCCTGCATTTAAGGCGGACTATATGCTGACCCTTTTTTCTAAGAGTGTATGTTTATCTGGTTTCAAGTTTACTTGCTGAATGGCGCAGAAGCAAAAATTCAGTTGTAATTCAGCGCTGTGTCTCTGTGTTTTCTTTTACTGGTCCTTCGTCTTTTTGTGCTGTTTTAATCCATTTAATATATCCATCAACTAACCCGCTCAACTTTACACCTTATTTCAACCAAAACGGGATTATTAAAACCCACTCAAAGACAGAAGAAGGCAGGAACCAAAACATCGACTGAATGCACTAGGAAGCCCAGCAGACGCCTGACTTCCGGAACAAGGATGAAACTTGTGGTGACTACACTTGCGCCAGGCTCGAAAAGCACGGATGTGCTATTCAGCCCCTATAGACCCCTTTACTGTTTACAAACATAGATCCGCTGCTTGCATCCCAAGCGACCTCCGGTGGCACCGTCTTTTCAAGCCTGTCGAGCTCGCTTATGTCAACAGTTATAGAAAGCAAACATGCTACATGTACAACAACGTTGGTAATGTAGCGAGGGCCGTCTTCTGTACGATTTAACTTGTTAGAAGACCAGTTGGTTCAAAACAAAATATTAGAAAAAAATTCAAGGTATCTCGCGCTTCTGGGTTGTTTTGGCCTTAGCAAAGAAAATTTGTGGTGAAATGTTTCATCCAAATTTCAAGCAGCAGTTTTAAAGGGGTCAGAATGCAATATCAGGTTAGAATGTCCATGACTTTAACGAGGCGTACTGGTCCTGCTCTGGCCTAAGCCTACTCGCATGGACTGCAGTAGATACAGAAGCTTCTTGGTGGAGGTGAAATAGCGAGGATAGTAGAGGACTATTTCTTTTAGTCTTGCCTTAGCAAAGCTTCATGACGTAATTGTGGGATCGTAACCACCCGCCTGACAACAGTCGAGCGCGGCTCGTGGTTTGGACACGAGAACCGCGTGAACACTCGACCTCGGCTCGCGACAATCAATGTCTCGGCGAGCACCCAGGTAGAGGCTCATGTCCAATCAATGCAGTTATGAGAATAGCCGGACATAAGAATGTCTGGAGCTTAGCAAGCGTTTTCTACTCTGCCGACCCCAGCGCGTGCCTTTGATTAACGTTGGCGGCACAGGATAGGCACCAGGCCATAGGGCCGCTTCCTCTGGCTCTGAGTTGATGGGTTGAACGATGCTCATATTTCTCAAAATTATTTGCCAAGTGCTTGCTTAGAAAGCAATACTAAGACCAGTTTATTCGGTTCCGGACTTTAGGGAGAGATTCTGAGTAGTATTTTGCGAAAAAGGAAACTAGTTTCATGGACCTTTTAAAGGGGCAACACTCAAGTGGTTTTTAGGGAAGCTACTTTTTGGTGCGATGGCTTTAAGGAAGTCTCAGTGAATGAGTATCTTTAGTTTTAGAAGGCAGAACCGCCTATTAATTACTCAGGAATAAAATACGTGCGGACTTTTTTCTGTTCCTGCACCGACCAATGAAATGATTATATGTTTGGAAATTTCGGTGGCCTTTGTAAAGTTTTGCTAAAGAAACAATTTTTAGTTCACTGAGATATGTTGTGCATGATAATTTTACAAGACGTAAAATAGTTCTAGTTTAGAATACGCGATACTTCAATTATCGTTTCACAAACAAGGAACTACGTTTTCTCCTTGCCTTCCTCCGCGGCGGGTGAATTTCCCGTTCCCTCGGGATGCGCGGAAGCGCACGGTCGCGGGCGTTGCATGCCGGTCGTTTCGGGCTCCTTCTATTTGCAACATGGCGTCGGTGGTGATCGTCGACGTGGACGGCGTAGTGAAAGCTCATCGTTCCGCGTAAAAGCGCTATCCTTGACTGTGAATTTTCGTCGTGTGTCGCTATGATAAACCAGCACGTACTAGAAGGGAAGATCCACCTACTCGTGCGGCGATATCGTGGCGGCACTCTCAAGACAGCAGAAACGCCCGTGCCGTCGTGTTTGTTTACTTCGACTACAGTGGTGCTTTCTGAGCATTTGTGTCCTCGAACATCGCCTGGATTTCTTATTTGGCTCATTTCATGCGTGTGCTCATGTTCAAGGTATTACTGGCGCGTACCGTATAAAGGATGCGAATTTTCACGCGTTTTCATCACCGGAGAAAATTGATTAGTGTTAGCAATCCTGAACGCTCGCGACGTCTATCTGATCACGAAATCATATTTCTACTTTGCTATATCGCTGCTAAGATTACATCGCCTTTTATAATCGTAGAAAAGGCGTGTGGCGACATTGTACTATTGGCAATGTAATGTATTATAGTCGTGATCGTCCAAGACGGCGCACTGCATATTTTTCTTTTCTTTTTTTCATCCACTGTACCCTGCAAGCCTATCATGAAAAAAATAATAATAAAGCTTTAGGCTATAGAAAACTGTGTCTATATTCTGTTACGGCATTGAGTGGCAATGCGTCCCCTTTTTAGAGGCGCCGCTGAAACAGCTGACGGCGGCGTAGAAGCGGTCGCCGTGCTGACGACCCGCTGCGCTTGTTGCAGTGGTTGCAGGTGTGTGTACGCGCGGCGCAGAGTGGTCGTTCCGGTCGCTTCGGTTGCAACGGACGCAGCGGTAGGTAACGCGCTCGTTGGACATGTCTGAACCAGCCTTCCCCCGTCCTTCCGAAGCGAACGTCAACGTGGCGACATCGTTTGACATCACGTACCAGAGGTTACGCTGCGATACCAAACGTTGGTTTGGTTAGGACTTGCCCCAACCGCAAATCGAAGAACGCCCGAAAAGGTCTGCGTTTCGTCGTCCTCGGAACCCGAACACGACTCCAAAGCGCTGCTAACGTCCACATCGCACGTCAGAGTGTCGTCATAGGAAATCATCCCCAGGTCGGCTGTCCGCCGAAGAATTTCAACCTCTAACGGCGTCAGGTCCTCGAGCGTAGAGAACTCCGCCATGATCGAAGCTCGGATGACAGAAAAGTTCGGCCGGTGCGGCTACCTCGCGATCACTGCGCGACGGAATGTCGTCCAACGCCATTGGCCCGAGATCGTTTTGATATGCGAGTGGTGACCAATGAGAGTGGTTTCGTTTTCGGATAGGTCCGAGGTTTGGCGGCCTTCAATTACATTTTTATTAAAGAAATAATCACCGCATGACTATTGGTTTTTAGAGATACTTAGGGCGTCTAGATTCAGTTGTCATCATCAAAACACGAACTCAAAAACCACTTGAGTGCCCCTTTGAGGTAGGCTTTGTCCATACCTGCACGCGCCTGACGTTCACTGGGACGTCACTGGAACACAGCCAGGTGACTTTTAAAAAGAAGGGGGTCTATTGTAAAAATTAGTGATGTGACGACGCCATAACTGTAGTTCTTAGGGGTCAGGCTACAGTTCATAATACAGCTCGTGTCGTCTTGTGCTCTGCTCGCGGATACTCTCAGCTTGGTTGTCGCACGATAGTTTCGACGGTGCGTTGCGGCTGCGCTGGCGTAATAAAGCTGGCTGTGGGGTCGGTCTATAATGAGTGTAAGTTCACTCCATTTATACATCTCAGGGGTTCACATGAGACCCCTTACCATGGTCGCTGTTTAACGCACTTTTAGTCTCCCAGGGATTTTCACAATTTCCCGGTTCAATGGTGCACATACACGTACCGTGAGTTAAATTACTTCTATCAGAACGGGCGGGCTATTACTCCCTGTGTGCTCGGCTGCCACCATGATTTGCACTCTAATATATGCAATGCGTCTACTTTCGCGCAGAGCACTTGGGAAAGCAGGTCCCTAGAATCTATCAAAGAAGCTCGACGAATGGCTGTAAAAGTGTTCATCCTGAAAGAATGGACTGGGTAGCGGTGCCGAGCATGATGTTTTGTGTGCTTACGTCAAGTTCAGTGTCGCTGTGCAGTGCATCATTTTTATGACAATGTTTATTTACAGCATCGTCATGCGTGTTGTTTCCTAGGTGGGTTGCAGCGATTGGCCCTTCCGAGCGCTCTGCCGGAATGTATACACGCTCCATATTTCTAGGGGACAAATGCATATATGTTTGCTTTTTTTTTTTACAAATCACGAGTTTATTCTTTCTATATTTGAAACTTCCGAAAGAGTTACGCACAAAGACATGTAGGGTTCGGCAAGCACAAAAACGAGTTTAATTAAAATTCATCATGTTAGGTTCACGCTTTCGATAATTGTCTCGTTGTGTTCGGCAGTGCGCCGCAAGATGCTAGCACCGCTCTGTCAGCGACGCCTTGAGGACGTGGTTGGGTTAGAACAGGAAAAAAGCTCCTTCACGTTTCTCTCCAAGCGCTCTCTCAATGACGCTTGTGCTCCAAGAGGCGGGGGCATTTGGTCTTACACTGCCATTCACCAGGAAAGAAGCAATCAACATCAAGTAAAAATTTGGATTCCCAAGGATCTTAGAGAAACTCTATATAGCGTGCACGATTATTTATAGAATATTCTAATATCTGGCATATGTACAATATGAAGCATCTAGTAAAGGCCCTTATACATTGAGGACTTGTGCGACATCTGTCACGTAAACAGTCATCTCTTTATTGTCGCTTGCACAACCCCAGCAGCTCTCCCCTCGGTGCCTAGAATAAACTAAAAAAAAGATACATTTTAATTAGGGTTCGGAGTTTTCGGTTTAAACCGATAAAAACCGATAAAAGTACTCCGAATCTTTTCGGAAATTCGGTTTTAACCGAAAAAGGTCAGTTTTTAGGTTCGGCCTTTTCGGTTTAAACCGATAAAAACCAAAAAGTACGTCTAATCCGTTTTCTAAAATTCAGTTTTAACCGAAAAAGGTCAGCTTTTTAGGGACGCGTCGAGGTGGGTGGGGGAGGGAAGGGGGAGGGAGAGAGAGAGAGGGTTTTGCAAGCTTCGACACTGTGTGACGTCTTCGTGATTGCCCTCTTCCAAGGTTCAACATGCAACAAAAGAGGTCTTGGATTGGCCTTCGCGGGACATCTGTGTCGTTTCTGTGATCGGGCTAAGTGTGTCAAATTCCCGATTCTGAAAAAAAAATGAAAGCCGTTTACAACTCCCTGTAACACCGAATTAGAGCGCAGCTCTTGAGGAGGAGGGGCAGGTCACGTGACCTGGGGGCCACGTGCCCTGGGGGTCACGTGACCGCGGGGGTCACGTGAGCCTCGGAGGGAGTCACGTGGTCGGGGGTCACGTGACCTCGACGAGGGAGTCACGTGACCTGGGGGTAACGTGACCTCGGGGGTCACGTGGCAGGGGGTCACGTGACCTGGGGGCCACATGGCCTAGGGGGTCACGTGACCTAGAAGGGTCACATGACCTAGGGGGTCAGGTGACCTAGGGGGTAACTAGACCTAGGGGGTCACGTGACCTCGGGGGTCACATGACCTCGGGGGTCACGTGACCTGGGGGTGTCACGTGTCCTCGGGGGTCACGTGACCTAGGGGGACCTTGGGGTCACGTGACCTTGGGGGTCACGTGACCTTGCGGTTACGCCGACGGCGACGTTGACGGCGACGCCGCTCAAGCCGGAAACGGGCGCCTAAGAGCTGCGCTCTAAAAATTCAAATGTGGGCTAGTATAAGGTGCTTCGCTTCATGCACTTCAGAGGACACCGAGGAAAGCCGTTAACACCTTTCTTGACACCCTCTCTCAAACTTCCCTGTAATTAAAAATCTAAATACAATTAATTTTTTTGCCGTTTCGTTGGTTTTTGTACGATCATCACCTCAGACGGACACGTCGTCAGAATGGTAAGGAAACAGAAGCGCGCTGAAGGTTATGCCCGCGAGTTCCGCGATTTTGAGGTGTGTCCTGACGGAAGTTGTAGTGAAGACCACATATGTATATGTGCTGTTATTCTTTGAGTAATCACAAATATCACAGCTACAAGGATCATCTGATCCGGTGTACGATGGTGTTTCTTTCATATTCACCGAAAAAAAACGGTGAACTTTTTGAGAATAAATATGCACCGCAAAAAAAAAGGAAAATTTAATTTTAGAACAAACACCGAAAAAAGTACGCCGAATTTTGAAAAAAAAAAAAAACCGAAAACGCGGAACTAAATTTTTAGTGTGAATTAAAAATTGGTTACCTCGCGTCCTTTTGAGGTACAGAACGAGAGAACACACTCCTGTCTAGATAGGAGTAGCCATAAGACACTTGGCATTTGCGTGTAATCACTATTTTGTTTCTAGCCTTAACGCATACTTCCCTATATTTGCTACCATGGCGTAACCATTAGAAAATTTAAACAAATGCTAAATCCACTGCTTCACACTTCAGCCATAATTATTTTTTCGCGCATCACTTTCTTTTTTTGGCTCAGAAAAGCTTTTGACAGCGATCTGACGACTATGTGTTATAAATATTACGTACATTTTATCTCGCAAATACTGCAGGAGCTTCGCTATAGTGAAATCCATTTCCGGAGCAACCTCACAGATAGCCGCCAGCGTGCCAGTGTATCCTCTCGTTGTAAGAGATCACAATAGACCCTTTTCAAAACGGGAGTCATCCAGTGATTGCTGCGGCAATTTCGCGATTCAGCCATTGCTTGAACATCTGATAATGTATTGGATACGAGGGCGCTGTCAGCGTTGGCGTGCACCCACATCCAATCACACTCTTCGGGCCAAGAAATGTTCACCCCCAATGTCGCCTCATGGAGTTTTGAAAAGGGTCTATTAAACTCTGTTGTAAGCAAACATAATATTCTGAAAGGGCTTTTACAAGATTCCATGGACAAAAACCTTTTAGCACGAACACGGCTCTTTTTGCTTCACAATCCTCCTACAGAAGCTGAGGTTCCTTCAGGAAGAGCACAGAGCTGGAGCAGGCGACAAGACTGGGTATCTCGTCCTCGGAATCTCACTCTACAAACCACAATCAGGCCGTGTGCACAACTACTTAAAACACATCCTTAAGTGAGTCTTGACTGGGGAACTTATATGTGGCTTCCTGAGTTTCTTCTTTTTTTTTTAACACAGCTTGTGTTTCTTCAGTCGATTTGCGCGTAGTTATATAACGCTTGGCTGTAACAGCCGGTTCTTAGATTTGTTAAGGCTGTATAGGCTGTAACGGCCGGCAGTTTGAGCTGTATAGGTTGTAGCTGTACAGAAGGCAATACTGTATATACTGAAACAACCGCCTTTTAGGGCTCTATGGGATGGCACTGTATGGCCTGAAACAATATATGGGCTTTTTAGGACGTGACAGCCGGCCGTTACAACCGTATAGGTTGTATAGGCTGAAACCCAATAAATCAACACAGTGTAAACAATAACAGCTGTAGATAATGTACTGTGTAGGCTTAACAGCCGGCTTTTAGTGCTGTAACACTGTACCAGCCGGTTGTTACTGTGTTACAGGCTGTAACACTATAAATTGTATTGCTGCGAAAACCGGCTAACACAGCGTTAGGGCATTTAAAAACTTTGCACACGCGTTAGATCATGGCAACCATTGCTGACCTTCCCTTACCTTCGTCAGACACAGAATCAGGGAAGCGGGCTTGAACAAGCTTCCACAAAGGCCGTTGCTGAGGAGAAGGACCTGTAGAATCTAAAATGGCAATAACCTTCCCTTCTGTGGTCCTAATATATTGAAGTAAACGTAATAAGAGAAAACAAAATTTAAAGGTCGGTTATGGCCTCGCCCATGCACAGCTGCTGCAAAGCGTGTATGAGTGTCACAGCCTATACAGCTGTAACAGCCGGCTGTAACCAAATCGACACCCAAAAACATTACGCTCATGGAGAACCCTATAAAAAGACCACTCCCCGACAGGATTTTAACTCACCTCCTTGTGAATATGAGCCAAGCGCTTTGCCGACTGACCTGTCTTGTGCCTATGGTTATATGACGCAGAAGCTAACTCATTGACGCGGCGTGCGGTGGCGCAGTCGCGTGCTTCGCGGCTTTTTCTCTCATGAAGCACCTCTCATGGCCTGTATCAAAAATGGAGGCGAAGCTTTTGGAGGCGGTGCCATTTAGACGCCCGTGTCCTCTTCCCTGGGAGGCATACAACAAATTATGTGCTTACCAGTCTGTCCTAACGATCAGGCTTGCGTAATTTTTTTCTCATATTCCGAGTGTTTCTCTAACACCATGGCACATTTCGCTCTTTGAGGTGGCTAGAGTGGTTTCTCATGTCATATATTTATGATCATGACTCACAACTTCAGTGTTGCGTAAACTGCATAAAAAAAAACCTTCAGCCTTTCCACTCTGGTGAAGAAGGTAGACCAGCGAAGGCTGTACTATGGTCAGACGATCTCAAGGACGACGTCTAGGAAGACCTCAAAAATCACGCCTAAGGACGACGTCTATGAAGACCTCAAGGACGATGTCTAGGACGACCTCGAGGACAACCTCTCGAATGACATCAAGGACGACCTCAAGGACGACGTATAGGACGACCTCAAAAACAACCTCTCTCGGACGACCTCAAGAAGGACGTCTAGGACGACCTGAAGGACGACCCCAAGGCCGACGTATAGGACGACCTCAAAAACGACTTCTAGGACGACCTCGAGGACGACCTCGAGGACGACTTCGAGGAGGACGCCTAAAAAATTCAGACTTTCAACTCTGGTGAAAACCAGAGTGGAAAAGCTGGAAAGGTTGTTGCCATCTATGAGCAAGGCTGGCAAGCCGATTGTCTGGTTGCCCCTGTCGGTCATAGATGGCAGTAGCCGTCCAGAGTTTTGTGTCGACATTTGTTTGAGGGGGACACGATCCTGGGGAAACTAGCCCATAACAGCTCCGCTGTAAAAGTAATTTAAGTAGATTACAAAGTAAATGAAATGTTATGTACTTCAAGTGAGGTAGTAAGTACTCCGAGTCGCATTGTTCTAGAAGTAAAGTACTATCAATGCAATGCACTTTCAAAACAAAGTACAAGTACTTTTTAACGCAATTTTTTATCATAACCTTTTGTTCCCTATACGGTGTTTTTTAAACAAATATGCATTGCCTTAGGGGCAATCGGAGGTGCATCATTTATTTTCCGAAGTGGCGGCAAATATTTGATTACGTCAAGTGTCCACAGTACGGTTGTTTAACACTCGGTGAGAAACCATTTAACACATTCCCCTTGTAAGGCATTTATTTGTATCGAATTTAAAGCCTCCATTATTTCACTCAAAGAAATCACCAATGACGTCTCAAAAGACGAGAACGCGTTTTCACAAGTCGATACGAAATTTTGTTTTGTTAGAGTTTGGCGAACTCTTATTCTCCTCGAGATCGAACCGTGTCGCCACCGTGCGGCAGAAATTTGTAACATGCAAACGCGGGGATACTGTCGTGCGTCGTCAGCTACGGGCGCACGTTAAGAAGCATGGAACTCGATGACGCAAGCCAGATTCCGGCTGAGCTGAACCCTCCCTATTAAAGGCTGGTTGTTTTTGTTGCGAAATTAATCCCTGGAGACGGAGAACAAGGGGCAAAGGACAATCACAAATCTCCAAACACAGCTAGGTGCCTGGTGCGCGGCCGAAGAAATCCGCCTTTTTCCTTCTTTTTTCCTTTTTTAATTCTCAGTCTTTTCAGATCCTTTCACTCTTTTCTCATAAATATTTGTAACATTTAACGTTAGGGTTCTTCATCTTCCTCATCTTCCGAATTAAAACGTCAGTTGCGAGTAAGCGCTTGTCCTGTGTAGTCTCCCTCTTGTCCTTGTCTTTCGCGCTTTTTAATTTTCGTAATGGCTAGCAAGGTAGCCACTAACTGTTGGTTATATGAAGCTTGTGGTCTCCCAGAAGTGTGCTGGTTGCCACATGCCCCATTGTTGGTGTGTTGATTGCCGTTGTATCATGCGGTATAGAGGGAAGGTCAGCATCTCGTCTCCTGATGTACGTGGCTACCATAGTAGGGGTTATCATCGCGTTCTGCCCGGTAGCCCGTTGATTGTGTTGGATACTAGGTTAGGTTGCGTGTACATGTCATACCCCGGTATGGCGTGAGCTCCGTTTGTTTCCTGCAGGACTATTATGTCCACGTGTGTTCCAGTTACTTCCATGCGCTGCCCGAGGTGGCTCCTCTTCCACTGGAAACCTCTGCGATTCCATTGCCATATGATTATTTCATTTTTGTCTCTTGAGGTTGTTTTTGCTTGGCACGGCGTTGGCGCGCTGCTGTGTGGCGGGTTTCATTGTTGTCCCGCGTTTGTGTTATTCCCTGTCATGTTGTTTCATATTAGCGTTCGCGGGTGCGGGTATAGCGGCGCGCTTGTGTCGTCTGTGTTGCTCCTGGTAGGCCGCTAGTTCTGCTTGCAATGATGCTAGTGCCTGTTGGATAATTTGTTGGAGCATTGGGGCAAGCGCGGTTAAGATGGTGGGTATGGACTCTGCTATTATAGTAGATATCGTGTATTGTAATTCGGTATAGTCATTTGTATTGGCTTGCCGGTATTGCGGCGAGGGCGGTGTGCTTAGTGCTTGTATTGTGGCGGGTTTTAGAACCGTTAGCGAAGAGGGAGAGGGTTGTGAAGCTGTGCCACTTCACTGGGTGTCCATGGGTCGCGCCACTTCCTGCATGTTCGGGATCACCCATGGGTAGCGGCTATATGTCACTTTCCTGGTGGGCTACTGTTTTCGCTTGTTCTCCTTGACCGTGTGTTCTGGATGAATATTTTTAATACCACGGATTGTATGGGGATTTTGGAGCCTGGTCCGTTTTTAATGGTCTTGTTGTAGCTGTTGTTGAGCATGCTGTGGCTTTCTTTGATTTGCCCCACTGCGGCTTCTGCCTCGTTTGTCGAGAATCACATTTTGTTTGGCGGTGTTGGATCCCTTACCCCTGCTGTGGCTTCGGCTGCGGCTGGCGATGTGGTAGTTAGTAGCTCGAACCTGTTTCTTGCGGGTAGGTCCGGCCATTCCTGCAGGTTCTGCTTCGGGATTGTGATTGATGATCGTTTCGTGATCGGTTGTTGGGCTCTTGCTTGACGTGCTTAACGTGCTTCGAAGCGTTTTTTTATAGCTTCCGCTACCACCTGCTTGCCTGGGCTTTGCGGGTCCGTGGCGGCGTGATCGCCTTCGCAGTTGGCGCATCACAGCTCGCAATCGAGCGGTGTCTCGCTTGTACTCGTTTTTGCACGGACATACGTCCGAGTAATGTTTGAGGCCGAGGCAGTGCACACACTGCCTATTCCGCTGTCGCGGTGGGTGCAGGCGGTACACTCGCGAGTCGTGTATGGCGTACCTTGGAAGCGACGGGCCCTCCACGGTGATGAGAATGGTTTTTGTCGTACCAAGTCGCCTGAAACCCACGACCGTGCGGTTCTGCACTCTGACGTTCTCCTTAATGAAGTCCTCAGTTGTGTCAAACGGTATGCCGTGAATCACTGCTCTCGCGTTTTCTGCCGCGTTCGCCACGTATGCACAGATGGAGTGTGTAGTGCCCACTACTTCAATTTGTTGCGTTGTCATAATGTTTTGTACTACCGTGGCTCTGTAATTGTCCGCGATGAGGAGATTCTGCGGCGCTCGGAGTTTGAAGTAGGTTTCTGTAAACTCATGTTTGGTGAGGGCCGCCACCGTTTTGAAGGCGTTGGATAGGGCAGCGAGGCCTATCGAGGAGAGTTGCTCGCTGTTCATCTGCTTCAGCACGACCGTCGTCGCCTTGATCTGTCTTGGTGCCGGAGTGGCGGGTTTCCACTCCGTTGTTTGAGAAGTTGAAGAATCCTGCACGTCCATGTTGAATAGATAAGCGCTATCGGCAGTGCGGACTGTTATAGGTGTGCGGGGGACGCCCTGGGTTGCCCTTGGTGAAACTCCGTTGGCGTTAGGCCTCGCTGAACAGCTGTGCAGCTGCCAGGCTTAGCTTGGCGGGGCTAGTGTGGCCAGTGATCGAGGGCTGATTGCGCGCCCGACAGTGATCGCTCGGCCTGAAGTTTCAGTTTCTAGGCTCCCGATGAGCTCCACTCGCCTCCCTGCTGCTTTTCTGTAGATTCCGCGGGTTGGAATTAAGAATATTCGACCTTGAATTGGGAACTTGACATGGGCTACATATTCCACATTTTCTAATCGGCGTCGTTTTTCTCCAATAAAAAATGAAAGCCGTTTACAACTCCCTGTAACGCCGAATTAGAGCGCAGCTCTTGAGGAGGAGGGGAAGGCACGGGGGGAGGGGGTCACGTGACCTCGGGGAGGGGGTCACGTGGCCTGGGGGTCACGTGGTCTCGAGGAGGGAGGGAAAATTTTCCCCGCTAAATCTAGCGGAAAATTTTCCCCGCTAAATTTAGTGGGCAAACTTTTCCGCTAGATTTAGCGGGAAAAGTTTCCGCTAGAATTGCGGGAAAATTTTCCGCAGTAGCGGGAAAATTTTCCGCTAGAATTAGCGGGGAAAATTTTCCGCTAGATTTAGCGGGGAAAATTTTCCGCCAGATTTAGCGGGGAAAATTTTCCGCTAAATTTAGCGGGGACATTTACCCATCATGCACCGCGCGGTTACGCCGACGGCGACGGCGACGCCGACACCGCTCAAGCCGGAAGCGGGCGCCTAAGAGCTGCGCTCTAAAAAGAGGGCAATGAAGACTGCCTCAGCCAGCCGTCAAATTTTTTGCATAAAAAAAGTGATTTTAATTGACACGCGGTGATGAGTGACGTCAGTGGGTGATTCAGTGTATTTTATACGGAGCTTGTTTGCTTTAGTTGTTCGTAAATAGACGTTCAGTTGAGAGTAAGCTCTCGACTTGTTCGCCTTCCTTCTTGTTTTTGTCCCTGTCTTTGTTAGCGCTTTTAATTTTATATAAAAATCTAGTGCTTTACGCCGTATAACCCACATTCTAAATTCAAATGCAGAATTAACCTCGCCTTCCTTGTCCGCACGATGTCTACAATGAAACTGAACTTACAAATCAAAAAATATATTACCCAGAAATAAGCTGTACCGCAGATTTCGCAGCTCGCTGATAACATTTGTTCTGCGAGGGGTGCGTATCTCTAGCAAAATATGTATAATTTCCTAAACCATGCAATCATAAATGCCACAAAGATGCAAAGATTTCCAAAACTAAGGTTAAAGAACGCGAATGTAAAATCACAATGACAACACAAGGTGGGGTTGCGGGTTCAAAGACGCTAACGACTTTAATATCTAAAAAAAATGCTTAAGCAACAGCGCTTGCTTATTTGAAGAATTCGCAGAACAGGCGTCCCTAAGGTGGCGCGTAACTCACGAATAAATATATAGGCCTTTGTTTCGGGTTTTCACAAGTGTTCTTAATGTATACTTCGCCGTTCTCGACGCGGGCGTCGTCGGATATAACACCCGTTGCTTACGCCCCTTTTGAGGTAATTACTACTGTTGACACGTTGTCGCGACACAATATCACGCTATAGACTCATCTATTTGACCCGTATGCAGTCTCGAGAGAGCTGTTTCGAATGTCAGCGCACATGTAACCAGTGTAGACAGAGCAACGACGTACTGATCGCAACACGAGAGCCGAATGCGCCTCGATCTAGCTGACCGCGCTCGCTCTGCTAAAATGTGAGCGTGGGACTTTTGAGCACCATTAGCTTGCTGGTGTTGCAAGAGGCTGCTTTGTCGTTGAGAATGCTTTGCCTTGCAAACGCCTGCGGAGACGTTCCAGTGCTCGGCGCACTTCTCGCGCTGCATATCATCCTTTTTGGTGCCTGTTGGCAGTCTGCGAGCGCCGGCGGTTCATTGTCGAGATTTTAATGCGAGGATTTTATGAACTCCCGCAAACATGAACCCCCCGACGATGAACCACCAGAGCTCAGACGGAAGGTTCCGATGCTGCGCAAACTGTCGCTGAAAGGTGTGCGTAGGGTACGCCGAGTGCTGGGGAGGGGGAACGACTTTCCAGGCGTTTCAAGGGCAAGTTATCAGCGACAACAAAACAGCGCCTTACATCTCCAGGAAGCTAATAGTGCTTGAGAGTCCCACACTCACATTTCAGCAGGGCGAGTGCGGCAGGCCAAATCGAGGCGCAGTCGCTTCCTGCGTCGCGATTGCTACGTCGTTGCTCAGCCTACTGACATTCAAAACAGCTCTCTCGAGACTGCTTGCGGGTCAAAAGGCGTGCCCGTGCCACTGCTTTGTACTTCAATATCAAACAGGCTCACCGCGTTACGGTAAGCCGCTTCATTAAAACGGTGCAGTTTGTCGGTCGCCGGTCACCCGCTTGTGCAAAATGGTCACCCGTTTGAACAAATGGCCAAACCCCTTGCTGAAACAAGTGACCCGTTTTCCTAAAGAGTGGCCAGTTTACCCAAATGAGTGCCGACTTTCGCCCAAATGGATGACCGGTATGGCTTAAACGGCTGACCCGTTTGGCAAACGTCTGACCGGTATGGCTAAACTGCTACCGGTATGAACCCGTTTGTTTTTATATATTAGCCATATAACTTTTTTCACTAGCGAAGGCGGCAATCTTTACGATTGTCGTGGTTCAGGTCAACCTTCTGAGTGAAATAGGAGAGTGCACGGTCGACGGTATAAATCAATTTATATAAAACAGCGATATACGTAAATAGAAAATAAAAAAGATGACTAATGCCTAAGTATTTACACATGTACAGTTAGAAATGTCTTGAACTCTCACGTCTCTCTTCAGGTTGCTGACGTCAGGCGCTGGAGTCACCAGTGTCTGTTGAAACTTGATGATGGGTTGTCGACGGAATCCGATGTTTTGTACCAGGGGTCGCTGCCGAGGTATCTCCGGGCTCTGTTGAAGGTGTCCCAAGTTATGCCGAGAAATTATCCGCTGGGTACCAGGGTTCGTCGCCTTGATACTTTAGGTCCCTGTAGAGGGCTGCGGGTCCGAGTTACGGTGGAGTCGGCATGCCTCTGCGGTTCACGGCCGAGGTATGCAGCTTTTTCGGGTCACTCGTCGAAACCGTCTGTATCTGCGCGTCATGGCCGAGGTATGCAGCGTTCTCGGGGCACCGTCGAATCCGTCTCCTGCTCGAGCCACACCTCCTCGAGCCTCTTCTTTTCTTCCTCTTCACTTTTTACCGCGTAACGTGACAACGATAAACATGAATAATAAACAAGCATTTCTTAATTCACTTTTTTATTATTGAAAATAACCATAAGGCTCTAATTACAAACTTGCTGAGCATCATTGAAAGCTACTAAATATGTAAATTTTTGAAAGTTCCGGAGCGCGAGGGAAGCCCAACGGTGAGCTCAAGTTCATATTCCTACACCAGACTTAAGGCTTTCAGATTAAGACTACGAATGAAAACATCTCCGCGCCCTTATCAATCCAGTGTTCACACAGCCAGCGTTGAACCAATTGCACAAGTGGTATCTTTAGCAAGCACACCACCGCGCTTTTCCCGCTCTACAAATATTCCTAAAATTTACCAATTTCGTTTTTTTGGATGACGCTTAGAGGGTTTCTAATTGCAGCCATATGTTTTTCACCAATAAAAATGGGAACCAACAAGCTCTACTTAACTATCCAACTTATCTTGACGATTATACACTTCATAACATTTCCCTGCCTTTATAAATCACCTGCACAGACAGGATTACTGCGGTTTTAAGGTCCTTTTTAAAAAAATGAGCAAAGCCGAAAGAAACGGTATATCTTACAATTGTTTTCTATTCCTCTCGCTAGGACTGGACTGTTTGATGCAGTGATAATCCGAACTCACTTCGAATATGACCTTCGCGGATTTCACTGCCTCCTCATCGGGCCAAGTGTCTACGTCGGAGCTACACGCAAGTATGAAGTATCAGTGGTGAGAAACCTAATGCACTTGTGACTGTGTATCTTTCAAGTTTCGGCAGCGCATTGGCGAGCAACAGTCGAAGATTGTTTGGTCACGTTTTAGGCTGGGCGTCAGTGCGAATTTTTACTTTAGCGTGCACGATGACCTCGCAAAATTTCATTGATGTATAAAAATCTGCATAGAAATGACACCAAAAAATTAAAAAATGCAAGCTTATCTATTGATCGAGCGCTTAACGCGCGATGAATCTTTTTTTATTCCGTTTATTTAATTTGCATATAGTTTTTTATGCACTCTGTTACCGTGCGTAGACAGATGCTGACATACGTTTCTAGAATAGCGCAGCTCGTGTGATCTAACGCTGCAGGTTGCCCAACTCACTAAATTCAATTCATTTGAATTCTGTGCCCGCTACCATTAATGTAACAAAAGCGTGTTACTCTTAGTTCGTCATGCCTTAACATGTTACTCAGATTAGCTACCGTGCCGCAAATATAACAAAATTCCTATACTATTACTACATAAGTGTAACAAATATTACTTTGCCGTAGTTTTCTGCTAGTTTGGATATCAGTATCTGTGACAAAAATGAGAAGCACATAAATCTATGACAATAACAAAACTGTCACGAACAAATCTCGCATAATTTTTATTCTCCTTGGTTTATGAAAGTTGTAAAACCCGGCGGGGTCCTGATGACCCTGTAGAGGGACTTAAAACGTGACTAATTTTATTCGAATATAACGTGTAACAATAAACGTAATCTGGTACACATTGCTGAAATGCGGTAAGAATTGCTTTGTTCGTTAGTAATTTTGGATTATAACGAGCGCTTTAGTGCGTTAATGAAAAACTAACGGGTTTCCAGTAATGTTTGTACTTGTAACGCCTTGCTAGAAGGTCTGCTTCCAGCCAAAGCCATATATACCTTGAGAGTTCGGCCGAAGGGCGGTGCTTGCGCACCTCCAGATCTAGAGGAACTTTCGTACCATAAGCGTTCGCCATATTGGGTTATTCCGAGAGAACGTGCTTTGGTTAGATGCATTAGGTGCCCGATGTTTTGAGAACAAACAAAAATTCGTGTCCTGTGAAGTTCGCGCACAAGATTTTTTTTCAAATATGAGAATTTAGGAAGGGAGCTTAACACCTTGTCGTAACATGTATTATTAAAGAATCCCCTCTGTCCAAGGCATTTTTTTGGCAGATTATGTACGTGAGCGGTGGGAGTCGTTCGAGTTTGACTTCTTTGGGCTCAGAGTGTACGCGAGCTAGGAAGTCGTATAAGTTTGTGCTCATATCTTGCCGTTACTTCTGTGCCTATCTTGCCGAGCCATTGAAAATTGCCGCGTTAAAAAGGGATCGAGCTCACTTGTTACGAAAATGGGCCACCGACATCTAAAAATACAAGTTAGCAAATCGCTCCCAAGTTCATCGATGCAGTATATGTGAACGGAAGGAGCCCCGCGTTGAGTCGCATTGGAGCAATTTACGAATCCGTTCTGGTATGCGCTTCAGACGATCAGTGTCCACGGTTTCTTGTAAGGCGACTTTCTGTAGACCTTTGCCAACTTCCGAGCTCGCAGTTCGCGAGGCTTTGAATGCGCGTCTCCACGAGCACCAGCAGGGGCATCTTGATTAAGAGTCTCCCGCGGTCGCTCGAGCGTTTGTGACGTGAATTGTTTTATCAAAAGTTTTAAGACCATGCTTTATTCACTGCCTGTTCTAGAGAGCGCATGACGGATCCCGAAAACGTCAGCTGAAGCTACGTGTTTATTAATTATCGGAGAGCTCGACTACCAACATGCCACTCCACGCAATCCTGTCTTTGTGCAAACTGCGGTTTCCCATAAACGACCTTGGATGGCGCACTCTGGCAAAATGCCAGAGTACTTTAATCGTGTACGATTTATGACTGGGAAAAATGAAAAGTTACCAAGAGTACAACCCACACAATTTTCATCTTGAGTACCCATATTCCTTATTGCGCAATTCACGTGCATATACAAAGAAGCTTGTGAAGTCTGACATCTGTACTGCTTTAGTTTACTGTGCAGCCCAGCAAAAATGTCTGAAACACGTGTCTAAAGAGGTAAGCGTCACGTGGCACAAAAATAAAAAATACACAACTGAAAATGGCAAAACATGGCAAGCAAAATGGCAAAAGAAAATAATTTAAACATTTAAAAGGATACAAATGTGGGGCGAATTGGCATATTCACACTAACCTTTCAACCTCCTTAAAAGTAAAGTTGTGACCGAACAGTGTAAAAAATATGCAGAATGAAAAAACAAGAAGAGTATAAAACAGGCGGTCACGTTTCTCTTCAAGTCAAACATTGATTCTAACGTAGGCGTCTAAATTTGTAGTCCCTACTTGCCCCATAAACTCTTTTCATAAAAAAAAATCTTATTTACATCGTTCAAGAGAAGCACAAACGCAAACTGATCTACTTGCTAGCAGTCGACGCACTCGCAAACTTTCCTTACTCCAAGACATTCTGTCGTTTCTGATGCTGGCACCTGTTCACCACCTTTGCGCATCACAACAAACCTTGGAATCAAATGCCCCTCGATTGGATGAGAGTACAGGAAGTGAAGAGCTGCCGCTTCTTTTGTGAATTTTTGGACGAGTTTGCCGTTGCAGCCTCTCTGTGAAGCACTCCTTTATTCCGCTAGAACAGTGTATTGAAGACATGGCAAAACGCAACTGGATTCTTGCTGGGAACAGTCAAGGCACCCTACTAGAAACTCTTTTTGACAGCGTGAAATCCACCGATCTGTTAGAGTGTTCTTGGTCTACAGTACCGTTTCTGCAAGCTGAACAAGTGACTTCTTTTCTCATGATTGATGCTGCGACGTAGCTTGACATGTAAATAAATGCACTCTCCTCAGTGTTCGGCATTACGAGATATTCATCTGGGTTAGCCTTCCTGGTGCCTGCCACCAGCTGCTGCATCTCTTGAGGAGCGGATGAACGGTAGACCATTAAGAACTGTGTTCTATCATCAATGGAGTAACTTCTGTTTTCTGATGCTTTCAAGTATAGAGACAGGCCGATGATGCTAATCTCAATATTGCACTGGTACGGTGTTGGACTGGGCTTTTTCTCCCCGGGCCTCAGAGAAAAGATTTTCTAAACTGCCTTGAGCGAAGGGGCTAGTAAGAATAAATGCGTACTTCTCACAATGCAGAAGGGTGTTCTATAGAACTGAGCAGCACGCCTGTCTGCACTGAGTTTCGCACAGCATCCTCGATTCGCACCCTCGGGAACATGTCCATGAATAATTCCAGACACGCAGCAGCTTCGTCTCTTTTCACGGGCTTGGCCAAGCTGAACGTCCCGTTGTGGTGTCTGCTGTGCATCAGGTCAAACCACTTGTTGATGGTAATAAAACAAACATGCTGTCGACAAAATCTGGTGGTTAATCACGTGTTTCTTACCAGTTCTTCAGTGACACAAGCCGACTTATGAGTCATGAAGTCTACTTCATACCACACGTTCATTCTGTCGATATACCCTGTGACAACAACGTCTCTGTGAGGTGGGGTGCGAGCTTGAAAGTTTTTCCTCATTCGTGGCACATCATCCTTTGGATTACAGAGGTACCACATCTGACGGCAAGTTGGACTTACTAAACATATCATGATGGAAAACAATTTTACAAGAGCGGCAGAGGTTGTTCTCCGATATTTTATAATATGTGGAACCTTTAACAAGGACATTAGTGACCCCTGAAGAGTTGTCCGGGTGGAACGTACTTGAAGATGCCAAGAAAACCGTATGAGCCCGTTTTCTACAAACATGTCACTTGTGACAGCAACTATATCTAATCCTATCTCTGAACACCGTCTAACAATGTATTTTGATGATGTGTACATATTCGCTTCCGCTGAATGAAGCACTCATAGAGTGGTAAGAAAGAACCTGCTTCCGTAGGGTGAACACACTTTCAATCATGAAGACTAAACAATGATTGGCGAAAACTAAAGCAGGCTTGATGGTACCACATGCTTTGCTTGAGGAAGCAAGATTCTGAGCACAAGATTCCGCTTGAGCTTCTGAGGAGTGGCTTTGTTGCACGAATTTCCGCCTCTTCGTTTACAAATGTAGTTGAACCACACGCACACTGAGCACTCGCATCATAATGCAGCGTGTCCTGGAACTGCATCTCGTCCAGCATTAGGACACACTTTTCTTCTGGAGATTAAAAACAGCCACCTTAAATGTAATGAGGTAAAAACAAATCATAAATGAACTCCAGGTTCAAACTTGATACCACGAGTGTGACTTCGCAGGGTGCGTTCTGACGGCAGGGGTTGTCCTGCTGCCAGAAGAAGGTTGCAGCCGTTGACCAACCAGCGAAGTGCAGCTGCGAGTGCCATCTTTATCGATGAAAGTGATCATGGGCTTCCGCAGTTAGATGTTCTTCCTAAAGCACATTTATGATATTTCGTAAAGACAGGGTTTAGGCCTTTAGCGGTAGTTTTCTTTTCTCGATAATTGCATTGTTCAGCTTCTGCACGTTCTGGACTTTCCTTTTGTGCTCGTTCACGTACTGGTCTAGCTTGACGAGCCTTCTAGCTTCAGCTGAGCCAACTCCTGCAAATCGTGGATATGCTAGATTATTTTAATTAAATCTTTGGTTGCAGCATAAATACAGCAATCCTAGTTGCATAGTGAGGCACACACTAATAAAATGCCATGTAAGTGCTACTCCATGACGCATATACAGCACTTGTCACCTCGGCCGGCCGCCAGTGCCATACGACAAAGTTTCAAAGGTGCTCCATCCGCCACTACTACTGCGTGATGCCCGTTGAAGACTCCTGGCTAGCAGCCGTACAGCACGTGCTAAATTTGTATGTGAAGCGTAAACCAACCGTGCCATATTTCAAAAGCAGACCGACCAGAACGGTGTGTAGACATGAATGTAGAATTTATTTTTGTTTTTATCAAAAGAACCCTTCTATGTTTTGTGCGAGGATGCGTTTAGGCAATATATGACGCCATATGCAGTCAGTTCCAATCCTTTACAAATATACCCCAAAATCCCAGGAGAAACGTTTCGTTCATACCCCGGCATAATACCTACTAGGACGCTGTAGCTTTGGTACGTTTGAGGTCTGTGCACATCCACCTATTGAATTAATTTGATGTATAATCATCCCAGATTCGGTGTCATTAATAACATGTCCATAAGTATAACTTGAAATCGTGTGCATCTTGGTGAACAGAAATATATGAACTCTAATACTCTAGTTAAAGATCAGCCCTGCCAATGCGAGCTACAAAATACTGGGCACTCAGCTGAACAATGCGTGACGATTCGGGCTCGTTCACAGTAGGATATGCCAAAATGTGTTGTATTTCTTTCCTTGCTTTATTGAGTTGCAGTAAATACCGAGGCCAACCAACAGATGGATACGATCACTAAATAATAATGGTTTCTATATAAAATGTAACAGGCGAAAATATACAAAAATTGATAACGGATTGTGTTCCCATGTACGGCTGAACAATACCTCAGTGTAGGAGAGAATACTCAATCTACAAATATTTGTTAGCATTTTGTTCTATTGTAGTCCTAAAATGCAAGGTGGCGCTGATGCCAGCATGCTGATTGTGCTACGTATTATGCTCAAATAAAATATCACTCTGTCGTTCCCACCTCCTTCAAACGACTATTTCAAATATATTTAGCTCACAAATGATCTACATTGCAGGTGAATTTAAAAAAAACTTGAGCCTGGCATAGTGAAATGCTTTTCTTTTTATGCACGAGAGCTCGTGCATATTTATTTATTTACAAGTACTACCACATTCTCACGAAAAGTGTGGCAGGGTCTGGACCTCATTTTGGGGAGCATAAAATTAAAAAAACATGAATTAAAAGGAAAAAATTAGGATAAATAAAGATGCACTTGTCTTCACTTTACATATTAATACAAGTTGTAAATGCAGTAGATCTTGAAAAAAACATTACAGAGGAAGACTTGATAACAAAGAAACCAGAAAACACTAACAGCAGGAATGCCCAAGCGCCATTGATGAGCAAACACATACACTTCACACGCAAGTGCTTTGAAATCGTGAAAAAGGGGCTAATAATTTCACATTCTATGCTGAAACGAACATTTTAAGATGGACGATGAAAATAACTAAAATCAAAAGCAACAAAATGAAGGTGCAACACATCAGGAACTTTAAGCATGAAAACGGTTGATTATGTAAACATTGAAAATGCTTTGAATTAGTGAGCAGGTATGGCATTTACAGTCTAAAAGGCAAATAATTCCAACCTTCAAAATTATGTTTAAAACAACTGAAGTTTGAAACAGCTACTGGGACACCTATATTCTGGGAGTGGTAAGCTATGGTGGCTTGTTGCCATCCTAACTTGAATTTAGAGTGACATAAAGTCGCTTATTATTTTAAAGCCGCCATTAATCAAATTGTATAAAAAGGCGAGTATGTTGATTTTCCTACGCGTTTGAAGTGGTATGATGTCTGATAAGGTATACAGGCTGCTGACAGAATCTAATCTTCTATATTTTTAGAAATATATCAAAGGGCATTCTTTTGTAATCTTTCGAGTTTGTTTATACTTGTTAAAGTGTGGGGATCTCAGATGTCAGCATGTTCTAAAAGAGGCCTAATGAAACATTTGAATGCTCTTAGTTTTGTTTCAGGTGTAGAGTCTCTAAGATTACGCCTTAGGTACTATAAGTTAAACAATGCCCTTTGGCAGAGCGAGTCGATGCGGTCATTCCAACTAAGATTAAATGTTATGGTAAAACTGAGAAATTAACGAAAACGCAACTTGTTGAAGAGCAGTGTTATGTGGGTTTGTCAAAAGGACAATTGATACTTTTTTGAGTGATGCGTATTTGAATCATTTTATTGCATATTTTTTTATTTAACTGCATTCGTCTTGTTCGGCAACGATTTCCGGTTGTGTCAATACTTAAGTTGAGGTAATTTGTTGGCCTGCATTCTTATTTATATCAGAACTTACTATTAGGTCGCCAGCAATGAGACGTAACTTTATGTTTTTGTTATGTTTAACTAGGCTATTTATTTCTTAAATGTAAACATTTCGGCGGAACTCTGCCTGGCTAGGTACAGCAATAAGAAAAAATACACTGTAGACTTTAAGCAATTCCTTCATTGTGCCTGACGTTTCGAAACCGGCTCGGCATTTCTTTTACAAATAACCGTATGTGGGCTCAAATGTCGCAATCTCTCGTTATCTTTATTCGTTTTGTAATATGTTTTTCTGTCTTTGTTTGTGGCTCATCGTGGCTCGTGTATATAACTGTTTGGCAGCGTTCCTGTCGAATCGATTCATGTTTTTCGTATTTTGTATATGCCAAGATTACAAAAAGAGCAGTTTCTTCCCATTTCTCTGTCGAGGATGGAGCTGCTTTCAAAGACAGTGACGTGGCCTGTCCTCTCAGTATGTTCAGCCAGCGCGTTGTCTTGGATTTCTTTCTTCTTCACGTCATACTTATGTCTGCGCAGACGTTTGGTAAAAGTTCTTCGTTTGCCCCACATAAGAGGCGTCACATTCAGCACAAGGAATTCGGTACACCAGCCCTTAATCTTTTTTCGGCGGGGATGGGGGGACGATCCATTGGAAGAGGAAGATAGTGACCTATGGTTTAGATCGGCTCATCTGTAACTGCGATGTCACTGCCTCACAGCGAGGCCGAGGACTTCACTTGTGTCATGGAGGTACGGGACGCACATGCGGCTGGGGGTGTTTTTCTTCTTGGCTGCAGGAATGCGGCGAGGGCGGCGTAGTTTCTTGTATATCTTGTTGACGCGACCGTACGACATTGTAGTTTCTAACAGCCCCGACCCGCCACTGTAATCGGCTCAACATCTCAACTCCGGCATCAGTCCGCTCCGAGTTCGGAACCAGCACTGACGAGCTTCGCGAGATCATCTACGACGTTGTTCGCGAAGAGCTCAAGGAGCTACTGCCTGCTGCCGACTTCCAGGCATTGCTGCCCATCGCCGAAGTCATGCGAGAAGAATATCAGAGAGCCATCGAACCACGGGCTCCTCTGTCAACCCAGCCTCAATCGAGCAACCAATACTGAGCTACACCTACATTGCCGGACGACTACCGCCCTTTGCTCGCCCGTATACGGCGCCCCATTAAGTAATGTGGCGTCATTTTTCCCCGCTAAATATAGCGGTGAAATTAATTGAGGAGGAGGAGAGGAAGGGGATGCAGGAGGAGGAGAACGGGAAGCATACCTGCCCCTCCGTACCCTCCCTCCTCCTGCACCTCAAGAGCTGCACTCTAATTTCGCATTACAGAAATTTGTAAATGTCTTTCATTTTTTTACGTTTGTTCTTCCTTTTGTTTGGCAAAAGTTCGCCAATTATAAGTTTTATTTCCAGTTCATTATTCATCGTCTCTTTGCCTTCATTCGCAACAATATAGTCTCAATATTTTCAAATTGCTTATTTTATTCATTGCGCGGGACAGGAGGGTGGAAGACGACGGGGTGGAGGGCACGCGACAAGCGGTTGGTCGAGGAGGCTTGAGCTTGCACCGGACAGAGCGTGCTGCTCGAGGCTGGAGCCGGGCAGGAACAATGAAAACTCGCTGGCCCATGGCGATCCCCGGAGCGGTCCACCAGCGATGTTCGGATCAGGACCGGCGGGAACTGCGTGACCGGCTCATAACGGCCAAGACCATGACGATCCCTGAGTGGATCCGCGGTGGAGATCATCGAAAATACCATAAGGGTGCAGGCGAGCTGGTGAATATTAACCATGTTGAATTAACCTGAGACTGGGGTCGAGAAGAAACCTCAAAACGTAGAAGGAACTTCGGCTATGATAGCCCGGAACAGCTAGCCTACGCGGTGCTTGTAGTGGGAAGTACGATCCACATTCCTGGACAGGAACTCCGACTGAACGACGGGCGACAATCAGGGTTGGCTTGGCGGGCCCCGATTGCCAGATCTTAAGAACGGGAAAACGGGAAGTACAGTCAACTTACTCGCTGTCTTCTCGATGTGTTGTCTCACTCCTTTGTGGACGACCGGAGCACAGACCGATCGGGCGGCGATAATTATAGAGCGACCCTACAAAAAATGGCGCCCAACGTGAGTCGCTGGTCGGTATGCCTCTGCTTCTGATCATCCCCAAGGAGCCCACGGATTCGTTGAGCGAGTTGTTCACTTACGCTAACGATTCCCGTCTAGACAAAGTCTGGTAGAATTTGGTCATTTATCTCACAGCAGAGCTTAGCACGTGTCTCCTCGAGTCGAATACCGAAAGGACTCAAAGGACGAGGTTGCGGACGCGCTCTCTCGAGCACCCCAGAATATCAGTTGGGAGGAGATGATGCGAACAAGAGGGGGAATTTCGACTGTGCTGGTAAGACGTAAGGAAGTCGTCTACTGAGGCGGAGGAAAGGCACGGCATGTTCGCTGAAAAGCATGATAATGGCCGGCAAAAAGTGAAACAGCCAGGACTCGTTGCAGATTTAGGTCTCTGCGCCAGGAGACAAAAGATTGTGGCTTGAGTGAAGTGGTCAGTAAGAAAGAGCTTGTCGAGGCCCGTAAAGCAGATGAGTTTCTGTCCGCGGGTGTCGGAAAAATTGCGAGAATAGCAGTTGACATCGTAAACGCTGGTGAACGAGTTAGTCAGAGGCTGACAGAAAATTGCAGGAATAGCAGTTGACAACAGGAATCGCTGGAGGGCAAGTTTGTCAGCGGGTGTCGCAAAAATTAAGGGAATAGCAGTTAACAGTAGGAATGGTGGCGTACGAGTTTGTCACCAGGTGTAGAAAATTTTCCGAAGTCGCAGTTTACACTTGGAACACTGGGAGGCGAGTTAATGAGCACTACGATTCCTACCTGCTGGACCAAGACGGCTTGTTGCTTCGCGTCATTCCAAAAACGACGAAGGGCAAAGGGTCGACTCTGCCTTCAGGGTGGTGGTTCCTAGAATGCTGCAGAGGTGATTCGTCGGATGCTTTTTCGGCTTCACTCTGGCTGGTCGGGAAGTGGCAGAAGACTTTTAATGAGTTATATCATGTCACGACCCGGCCAAGGATATGGCGGGAGACATTCCGGTGAGCTTGTACCAGTCCTCCTTGCTTTGAAGCGCGAACGGTTCAAGGGGGCTTCCTCACTAAGCTGCCGCCCTCTCCGAGGGCCGATGAGTCCCAAGTGCCCTTGATGCACATAGGCGGGACAGGATGTTGACTCTCACACCGAACCGCACACGGTATATGCAGCTGTTATAGAACGCGGGTTCAGTATGGCCATTCCGCCACGGGCTTTGAGCCCCTTTGCTTGAGAAACAGTTCCACTAGGTTTACGCCATCCTTACCTACAATCCTGAGGGAAACTCACCCTCTGAGCAACGCAGCTAATGATGTTGCCGCATCGCTTGCCCCGAGGTAAAAGCACCACGAGGTAAAGACGCGAGCTTTGTTAGTTACTTCTAGTCTTCCTCGGCGAGATACAAACAAGGAGTCTGGTCCGGTTCACATCGCTGATTTGAAGGGATACTACCGTCGCGATCGGGAAGACAGTGAACACGAGGTTGAGGTAAGACACGGGAAATCCCTGTTCCTAGCGGCCCAGGGGCCAGGAGCGACCTCCCGAATGCGGACTCATCGAGTTAGCCGCATGGTGAACAACTCCGCCAGCAAGCAATTTTGCAGTAGAGGATATGGCCGCTGCAACAATCTGTGGCAGACTGTTTGTTCGCTGTGTGTGATTTTGACACGGATCTGAGCAGAATGGTTTCCGGGAAAGACCGCCATAGACAGCGTCATCCAGGAGGTACACTTGGAAGAAACACGGACCCATCCGTTTTCACAAGTGCTCAGGGTGGCTGACAAAAATTCGGCCTGGCAGACCCCAGGGTAGCCGTTCACGGAGACGTCGGCAAAGTCGGTGACCAGCCGGCGGATAGGCGAAAAGCCGAAGGGGCTTCGTAGGCACCGTAAGCCCGACGAACACGGCCATTTCTACGCCCGCGGCGACATCTAAGCGGAACGGGGCGAGTCCGTCCGCGTCAGAGGGACCAGCTTAGAGCAGGCACCCTGCTGCATCGTTATGAATGAGACAGCAAACGACGGACAAGAGGCGGACGGCATTGCCTGCCGGGGCTTCGCTAGGAGAGCCAGCTGAAACCGGCACCAAGAAAGACCGATGCCTAGGGTTCCTTCATCACCTACGCCATTTTCGGACGCTACAAGGTTGTTACCCCGGCAGCACCAATAGCAGCCGCCGCTGCCGACACCTAAGACGGCCCCGACTACAGCGTTTCCCCTGACTCCACAGTCTATCGACAAGTACACAATGGCTGACATGGAAGAACTCTTCTCCGAGGTCCATAAGATCCCGAGTATCGGAAGTCCTCAGAAGTTGGTGCCTTGAAGGGGAGGGGGAGGTGTGGGAGACGAGGGTGGAAGACGACGGTGCGGAGGGCACGTGACAAGCGGTCGACCAAGGAGGCATGGGCTAGCGCCGGACAGCGAGCTGCGCGAGGTTGGGGCCGGACAGGAACGATGAAGCCGGTCTGGCCTATGGCGATCCCCAGAGCGGTCTATCAGCGAGGTTCGGCCCAGGACCGGCGGGAACGTCAAGCCCTGGCCATACGGGCCTAGGTGATTACTATCCTAAAGTGGTTCAGCAGCGAGACTCGGGCCATGATAGCCCGGAGCAACTAACCTATGCGGAGCTGGCCTGGGATGGACGATCCGCAGGCCTGGACACGGGCTCCGACTGCGAGCTCTGGACGACGGTCGACAACCAGGGTCGACGGGCCCGAACCGCCGGCTCTCGAGGAAGGGCAACCGGGAAGTACAGTAAACCTATTCGCTGTCTTCTTTTTGTATTGTGCCACTCCTTTGCAGACGAACGAATCACAGACCGATCGGGCAGAAATATTATTAGAGCAACCCCACAATTTTTGAACGAATGTAATTAATGATTTGTTCTTTCCTATAGTATAGCTCTTGTATCTTAAAGGGATGTTTTGTAATGATTGTATATGTGTCTACATTTCTGTGAATATTCGCATGTATATCTGTGATTATAGTTCTGCGTATTTGTGTTCGTAAACTTGTGCGCATTTGTATATTTGAACTTATTTTCCTGCAATAATGCCTTCTTGACACTGCAGGTAAAAAAAAAAAACTCCCCACGTGTTTACGCAGGTGGACGCCCTGGACTATGTGCAAAGCCGGCTGTCCCAATTTACGGGACTATCGCTGGCGTTGTCGTTTTCATTGGCTATCTTTTGGATGCGGAGTGTGGGCAGTGACCCAAAGCGCTTCGATATCGGAGCGCCGTGTGACAGATTTCAATCGGTTCCGCTGTCGACGGTAAGTAACGAAATAAAAAAGACGATCCCGTAATCCACGTTTTACCGAATGTTTAAACTTTGTGAAAAATGGTTGACATGTTCAATGGACAGACGGCACTCAAAATATCAGCAAAGACCAGTAACTGCCCGACCAGAGACAGGGGTATACGCGATCCTGCAGTCGCTCGAAAACAGCAGTGGCCATCTGTCACGTTGTTCCGAAAACGAACTGTCGAAGCACAGAACTGACGGCACCCTTGCCATGAACGTTATGCACAATGGTCTTTATTTTCTTTTTTTTCCTCGCTCGTAGAAACCAGATACCTTTTCTTACAATTAATATTTAATGTTTGAACGTCATTAGCGGATAAAGTGTATTGTTCCTTTTAGTTGAATAAATTGATCTGATTTTGATTTGATTTGCAGACGTTTAACTGCCAATTATATCAAAATTAAAAAGTAACATAATTTTTTTTTGTCATCGGTAATGCTCTGTTGAACGCATTGGAGTTAGAAAGGAGCGGCCCTGTACTTTTCTCTCTCACTCTACTCCTGACAACGCAAGGCCTTAATTTGATGATTTTACCCCTACAGCCGTCAACCACTTGTACCAACGTCTTTTAGTGGTGACTCTGCTCGTTCAGTCGGTTATTGAGAATCCAAAAACCCTGTGCATAGGTTGCTATCAAAACGCTCTGGGCCGCACTGGCGCACTGCTCTGGTGATGCGAATGCGCTGCAGTTACGCATCAAGCGTTTACACCCCTCAAATCCTACGGTGGCTAGAACGCGTCTCCCACTGGTCTGCTTCGCGTCCTACTCCACCAATGCTTCAAAAGAGGTCGCGTAGCGGCAACAAATAGTACCGCATTAACCGGCGTTTCATGTAGTCGGATGTCAAAATCCTGGCTGTTGGTGCTCGATATCCGGCAAAAGCATTGGCGAACACCAATCTCGCTTACGTCATTGCGTCCGAACTCTTTGCTGCCGATGTCTCTATGGACTGCTAAGCTGGAGTGCGATCGGCAGCAGGACAGGCCTGTGCCGCATCCATTCTCGCTGCTACGACACTCCGCAGGATCAGGGCCGGCGACAACGTGACACTTCTGGGACGTCGTTGGCCGGAAGTTGAGAGACCACTTTTTAGGACGCGCTGAACACGCCATTCGGATACGCCTCTCTGGGGCACTGGCATATCAAATGTTGGGTGCCGGACACTGTTAGCGCGAAGATGTGCCCTTTTTAGAGCGCAGCCGATAGGCACCCATTTCCGGGATGAGCGGCGTCGCCGTCGGGGTCGGCGTAACCGCGCGTTGCGTTACGGGACTTTCCTCGGTAATGTTAGCGGGGATATTTTCCCGCTAAATTTAGGCGGAAATGTTTTCTGCTAAATTTAGCGGGATGATTGTTCCGCTAAATTTTGGGGAAAAATTTCCCCGCTAAATTTAACGAAAACAATTTCCCCGCTAACTGTGGAGTAAAACTTTTCCCGCATAATTTAGCGAAAAAAGTGAAAGCCGTTTACAACTCCCTGTAACGCCGTATTAGAGCGCAGCTCTTGAGGAGGAGGAGGAAAGGTACTGAGGGGGGGTGCCATGTGACCTCGGGGAGGAGGGGGGCCACGTGACCTCGGGAAGGGGGGTCACATGATCTCGAGGGGGGTCCCGTCACCTCAGGGTGGGCACGTGACCCCCCTCCCCGAGGTCACCGAAGGTACCCGAGGTCCTCTCGAGGTCCTCCCGAAGGTTCTCCCGAGGACCTCCCGAGGTCCTTGGGGGGAGGGGGGTGGGGGGGGGGCTCACGGTTACCCCGACGGCGACGCCGACGCCGCCCAAGCCGGAAACGGGCGCCTCAGAGCTACGCTCTAAAATTTCCCCGCTACCTTTACCGGAAATTTAGCGACACGCTAAATGGGAGCGTGAGAAGGAGAGGAGGAGGAGAGGGTACATCTCGGGAGGAGGGGCACACCCTCCCTGGATACCCTCCCCTCCACCTCCTCAAGAGCCGCGCTCTAATTCGGCGTCATAAGAAACTGCAAACTGCTTTCATTTTTTGCATTTTACTTCTCGACGTTATAGGGGGTACCGAAATTCACCGCCTAGGATAGCTCCGCAATTGCGCACCTCCAGCAGCATCAAGAATCAGTAGTGCTGATTTTTTATCGTCCCTTAAGGAGCCGAACCTCTACTTGGGTAACGCTAAAAGTGCGCTCAGCAAGTTTCTAATTGAAACCTCATGTTAGGTTTTTATATTTAGAAAGTGAATCAACATTTGTTCAGGTAAATGTTTGACCTATTGTGACAATTTGCCTATTTTATTATATCCCCCTTGCTGTACAACGTACCCTCACAGATTGCAATAATGTAGCTTTCACGGCTTTCCGAAATAATTATATAAAGTCTAAAAAAATAAAACACCGCGTGGAGAGTGTTTCAGTTTCATCAAGGACTGATCTAGAATACATTTATTTTAATGCGAAAGCATTCACTGCCCCATGAAGCGAGCCGACGTCATCAGATTTAAAGCCGCGCCAAATGGCACTTAAACTCCTTTCTCTAAGTGAAGCCGAGATCTGATGGCCTCCAGCTTTGAAGCCGCGAGAAAAGCCTAGCCAAACGGCACCTAGTTTGCGCACTCACAATGAAGTGCAGTGACGCCGAAATCTGATGGGCTTCGATCCCATTGGCTGGCGCGCGTCATAGTTTCAGGAAACGAGGCTCCCATTGGCCACTGCGCGTCAGATTCAATGACCGCTACCGCTACCCCATGTTTCAAGGACCGCTTACACGAAGCGTCTGGCTGCCGAGCGAGGCAGCAGCTCCACGCCCAAGGTCAACGCGGCGAGGAGAGCGCGCGCTTGCCCTTCGACGCGAGTACGCCGCAGACGAAATAAGGGAGCGGGAAAACGACACAGATGCTTTCGCATTCACAACTCATAAGATGTACTAGGTGTACCACGAGCCGTTTTTAGAGATTGAGACCTTGAAATTATATTATTCCTCCGGGTTAGCGCTGTAGACTGCGGTGGACGTCAGAGTAAGTTTGAAAAGTGATAATTAATAAATTCATGAAATAAACTTGACTTATTCACCTTAACGAGCATTAATATGGCAAGTTGGGCTGCAGGGTTCATGGTCACTTTCGAAGCGCCAAAACTACACCGGAACAATACGAACGGGGGAAAGCATGGCGCACTCGAAAGTAATTAACATTTATTGTAAACCCATCTCTTACTTAGACCTTCGCAAACATCACTTTTTCTGCGCTGCCATCTTTTTCTTCTAGGCTGTGGAACGCCGTTTTAGCATGTGGTGTTGATCTGCTGTGCGGTATATTGGACACTGCGCATGCCTCCAAAGCTCATTGACTCGGCATTTTTCGCCAGGATGATAGGCGATGCAAAGGTCCACACTCTTGGCAAAATGTATATTCATTCCTACATCCGGTGCAGCCCCTTACGTAAAAAAGCGTGCACTTTCGCGAATTATGACACAGATGTGTAGCTAATACCCCTGTCAGACGGGCATTTTAAAATCCGTTAGAAAAGTCTCCTTTATAAAATCGGCGAACCAGCGCACGCCGTAGGGCACGTGCACACTCAACATCAAGTGCTGACTGGCCGATTTTATAGAGGAGCTTAGTGAAAGGGACCTTTAGAATGCCGTCTGCCATGGGTATAATACAGTCTATACTTTTTTATTTCAAATGTCTCATGTATCTCTCTAGATTTCCCGGCGGGACACCTAGCCAAGATTATTGTCACCAAATGACTGTGTACATGTGCAGCGGCTGCACTCTGTACGAAGGTGTCCTGATGGGGTATTTTTTGTCGCCTCTGCATGTCCGCTTGCGTGATGATTAAAACATTTCGCCGATGTACAACTCTCCGCATGAGAGGGGAACTTCATATCCAACTCCCGTGATGCATTTTGTGAACCTGTTACGGTGTTTCCTGTTACAAGGATTTCTGGCCATCTGGGGATTATTAATTTTGCGGCATAGTCGCGTCATTTGGTGACAGGAATTTTGGCTAGGTATCCCGATCGGATATCTGAGAGTAGCTCTCAGATAACCCATCGGGATACTTAACCAAAATTCTTGTGTCACGAGGCTTAGCGACCCATCTGTGTCAATACCGTCGAAAGAGTCCTCTTTTGTGTGAAAGGGGCTGCAGCGAATGTAGAGGTGGCTATGTGTATTACCACAAGTATATAAGAAATGGGTTGTCAATGAATAATAGTTGCGACTGCGCCCGGTTTTAGTCCCCTTTCGCATTGTAATTGTGTAGTTTCGGCTCTTTGTGCGTGTTGCCTAGCACATTACGTTGTGATATTTTTGCCTATTTTTTCCAGTGTGCAGTATACGGTCGTTAAACTTCAGAAAACCAAGTTCTGCTCTGCGCTTAAGTCTGAAAACTCGGCAACATTATGTTGTCTGAAAGTTTGTTGTAACCTTATTTCTTCGAAACACATACCATTACACGCATCCAGATAATATGTTCAAATATGAAGGCGGCAAGAATACAAATTCAAGGAACATATCTCCTTCAATAGTCAACGAGAGCGTACAAAGCCCCAGGGCGGGACTTATCCCGCCATAACCTGTTCATTAAAAAAATGTTCTTGGGAGTTCTTATCGGCGTACTCCACAATGTCATTAGCTGCGTAGCCATAAGAAGAATACCCACTGCAGCGCAAAAGACAAGGTCAAGTGAAAGACGTAGACAGGACAAGCACTGAACTCACAACTGAGGTTTAATGAAAAGGTTGTAATGAGAGGGAAGATATTACGGGTATTTCAAATTTTAAAGTAATGAAAGGAATGTCGAACTAGCTAGATAATTAGTGTATGTCGTGTTGTTCATTTTAAAAGGTATACAAATTATTAATCACTTATTTTCGTTGATATAAAGGATTAACATAAATTAATGGAGACATTCCGAATTTACATTTAGAAGAAGTATATGATGGTAACTCTCGTACAATAATTACACGTAAAAAAGAAGGTAAATCAGAAACAGCAAGTTAAAAAAAATACCTAGCTCTTTTCGCCGACAGGGTTATCGATGCCGAAATTATGCAAGCCTGCCCCTTCAACGTAATCACTTGCGCCTCATAGACTTCTCTAGTCGTTTGGTCATGCTACTGTATGAGTATTTTTTGTGCCTGAGAAATTAGGGATGCAACCATAGTTTTCCACAAGCACGGCTCGATGGCCTGCAGGTGACGATTTCAGGGATCGAGCATGCTCCCTGAATCTCAGGTTGACGCACCTCGCTGACTGTCCCACATACACTTTTCCGCATGTTAACGGGACTTCATGAATAATGCTGCTCCTACAGTCAAGGAACTTGCGTGCATGATTGATATTACATTGATCATGATAGCCTTGCTGCTTGTTGATCTTTGGACACATTCGTCTGAGTTTGTCAGGTGCGGTAGGAGCTGCAACAAGGTGTAACGTTGGGCGAGTTGGTTGATGGTCATATCGAATGGGTTAAAACAGCGCAAAAAGACGAAAGACCAGTAAAAGAGAACACACAGACACAGCGCGGTTGAAACCAGATAAACATGCAAGCAATCCACCCGATAACACGTCATCTTCCCACGGTGCAAGAAGGTTGCTATGGGCGTCGTAAAATCCTTGGTTAAGGTGTGTTTTCGGCTCCAGCTAAGTTGGGGCGGCTGTGTGCGACCGGGAATCGAGGTGCTCCCGCGGGTACACAATGTCAAGTTAAGCTCCGTACCGGTTTATTGCCTGCGCATGTGTGGTGGTGTATTTAATTCCGTTGTCTTGTGGAACGGTGTACATCGGGCAGATGGGGAGATGTGTTAATGACCGGGCGAGGGAACATTCTCTGTCCTTACGCACCTCCCCGTCTGGCAACTTAGCGGTCCACTGTGACAGATGTACATGCTCACCAATGTTTAATGAAATTAAGATTTTACCCCGACATAGAACTAAGTATGCTCGGGAGTTTGACGAATCTGTTTTATTGCCAACCATGACGCGGGCATGTGCATAAGTGTTCCGTTACCTGCCCTGGTTGGTGATGAGATAAATTTTATCAGAAAGGCGGGTAAATACGTGTAGCCGCATGTCGGCTTGATGGGAAGATGACGTGTTATCGGGTCGATTGCTTGTATGTTTATCTGATTTCAAGTTTACTTGCTGAATGGCGCAGAAGTGAAAATTCAATTGTAAACAGCGCTGCGTCTGTGTGTTTCCTTTTACTGGTCCTTCGTCTTTTTGCGCTGTTTTCACCCATTAAATATGGCCATAAGGAGGATTGGGACCTTAAACCTCGCAGCTACTCGTTTCAGGTTCTAGAACACATGGTGACCGTAGGGCAGTACAACAGGTCGGATCCTTTTCTGGTTTCTATTGTCTTTTTAGATGGTTTGAAGATGCTCTCGGCGACGTTGGACAAAACTGTTATCGGGTATCCTGAAGCTTTAAGTCTCTGTACTTTGTTGTTTAAACTTTTCCCTGCTGTGTGTTGGCAAGTCTTTTTTGATGCTGCACCCAAGGCATTGGCAATAATTCCTCTTTTAACGACTTTGGTGTGTGCTGTTTTCTATCAAAGTAGATCTTTCTTCGAACGTGGGGAACACATGCAGCACACTTTTTCTTCGTGGAATGTTGTTCTTAGATCAAGGAATTGCAGAGTGTGGTTTTCCGATACTTCGTGCATTGAGTCCACCAGAGTGTTCGATGAAGATAGCTTGAATGACTTCCACCAGATCTGTCTCGCCCACTCGTCGGGCAGTGAGGATTACAAGATAATCATCGACATATCTGAATATGCGTGCAAACTGGGTGATGGTATCGTTCTCGGCAATAGCTTTGTAACATTTAGTGAGGAATATTTCACCCAAAACAGGAGCCACACACGATGTATTACATAATCTTTTTTTCTGTATGTAGGATTTGCCATTAAACATGACCACCTTGGGTGGATAAAGGAAACCTTACCAGTTCTAGGAAGAACTTTCTCGTATTCTACAGTTTTTTTTTAATTCGACGGTTTTATTGTTCTCAATACGTTTTCTAAATGCAGAAAATATCTCCTCGTGTGGTATTCAGTAAATCGAAGTCCTCTACATCGAGAGATAGACGTTAACAAGCGTTGAATAAGTTTTTTTGGATATTCAATCGGACTTCAAATACGGGAGTTGGAATGGGTCATCCAGTCTTACGCCCGAATTCAGGAACGTTCCTTTACTTACCGGAGCACCTTTCCTCTCGTAAGTGGGTGCACTTGCGAATCATGAACAATCCTAACCTTAGATTGGCTCCTTTAGGTAAGTTTTCCTTACTCCTTTCCTTAAAGACCGGAGGAAGCGATGTAGCTACCTTAGATCCTTCATTTCCTTTCCTTGCCTCTTCGACCGGCATGGCGACGTTTTTTCGAGAGCTGGACGATTTCGACGATTTCGACGATTTTGGGAGTGTTGTTGAGTACTGGTGTAGGGCCGCTGAACTGTATAATGGGGACGCCTACCCTACCCAGCAATCCTGCGGCCTCCGCCGAGGGATCGGCGAAACCCCATGAAAATGTATAACGACCGGGAGTTCACGGCGCGATTTCGATTCGCGAAGACAACGGTGCGCGAGCTGCTGTGCACACTGTCGCTTCAGCCGAGCTGGGTCGATCGTGGGAAACCGCTGACACCTCTGCTGCAGTTGTTAGTGGCACTCCGCTTTTACGGGGCCGGAGCGTTCCAGACAGTCGCCGGCGATCTGGTGAACGTCTCCCAGCCGACGGTGTGTCGCGTCGTCGGCAGAGTGACTGATCTCATCGCGCGGGAACTTTTCCCCGAACTTGTGAAGTTTCCGGGTGAGGCCGGGTCGGCCGGGTGTAACGCCGCCATGCACGACTTCTACAAGATCGCGAAGTTCCCAGGAGTAACCGGGTGCATCGACTGCAGGCACGTCCGGATAAAAAGCCCCGGCGGTGACGACGCAGAAGTGTTCCGCAACCGGAAGGGCTACTTTTCTCTCAACGTGCAGGTAAGCTTGAGCGACTTAAGAGAACACGTTATGTGCGCTCACGTCCGTTCATCATATAATTTAATGTGCTCGTTACAACCGCGGCACTCCAATTTCATCTCATGTATCGCTCTTTCGAATTCGGTTTAACCAGGGTATGTAATTTGAGCAAAAGCGTTCAATGCACTGCTGCTCCAGCTTCATTACAGAGGGGGATAGGTTGCTATCCAAGGCTTGAGACTCAAAGCCCCACCACTCCACAAATCCTGAGCCCCAGTAATTGGTACATTTTGGAGTCCCAATCCAACAGGTAATGAGTGGGTTATCCTGTATATCCATAGAAAGAGGAAAGGCTGTAAACTCTGCTTAGTATTCCTTGCATTTACTTATTGCTTTAACATCCATAACCATTGTGGATGTGCATTTTCAGGCCATCACAGGGCCCCAGCTACAATTTTTTGACGTCGTGGCAAGCTGGCCTGGCTCTGTCCACGACAGCAGAATATTCGACAACTGCCGTGCTCGTGTGCTGTACGAGAGAGCGGTTATGCCTGGAGTGCTCTTGGGCGACATGGGTTACGCCTGCACGCCTTTTTTGATGACTCCATTGGCAGATCCGAGAACAACCAATGGGCCTGGTGACAAGTAAGATTTTTTTCTGGCATTCTCCCCAGCTGCAAACTTGGTGTCAGGATAATGCAGCCTATTTGTGAAAATACAATGGTTATAAACCAATCATGTCAAATGTTGATACGATGCATAGCAAACCGATGGTGACGTTGACTTGATGCACTGTTCAGTGTGCAGATCAGGATCAGGTGTCATTCTTATATGTCCCCCTCAACCACATACAGGCAGGCTAGAACCCCTGGAAACAATGTTCAATCCGAAATACTGTAAATGTTGGAAGCTTTTTAGAAGCACTGTGGGACGCAGTGTAAATATTGAAGAATGGTTTATCCCACCTTGATACGATGCCTTAAAAGACGGCCACAATTATGGTTCGTACGAGCCAAATAGAGTTGAAATAAGAGTGGGAGTACAGAGATTACAATCATCGGCTACACATCGACAAGTAAGAATAATAAGGCAAGGGAGTGCTGCACACACTGGCACCAGAGACAAAGGACAAAAGAAGATAGACATACGACGCCCGTGGTATATGCCTCCTTTTTTCCCGTCTCAGATGTATATCACTGACAAGTTTTACATCTATAGAGATAACATCGTCATGTGCATGCCCCTTCAAGTAAACTCCTTCAGTTGGCAAAAATGTTTCTTCGAGCGCCCCATAAATGGGACCTCAGAATAAATACTTGTTTGACCTCAAGTTGAAGAACTTTCCCATGTATAACAAGGATTTTGCTATTCAGGTACAACAAGGCCCATATCAAGACTCGCAACAGCATAGAGAGGGCTTTTGGGGTCTGGAAGCGCCGCTTTCCGTGCCTCGACATAAGGCTCCAACACAAGCCGACACGATCTGCCGCCATCATCACGGCATGTGCGGCACTCCACAACCTGGGACTGAAAATGTCGGACCCTTGTCCGCCAGCTGTGCCCCTGCCTCCCCTGCCAAAGCCCCGGCGCAAGAGGCCTTTGCCACCGTTGCCCCGGCTTCCGGCCGACACAGGAAACAGTGTGAGAAACACAATCATTGCTGTAACGCGAGTCATGATTGTGCCCTCATGTTATCAGCCGCCGCGCTCTTCTTATCTGTTTCACTGCTCACATGTTCTGTATATATTATCTTGCTCCTGGCAATAAACGTTCGTTCGTCACTTGACACGCAACAGACTACATGGTGTCAGAAGTGGTCGCGACAGCGATCCGTCGAGCAGGCTCTCGCTATTGTCGGCAACACGCCGCTTGCTGCTGAAACGGATCCGCCCATGGCCACGTCGAGCGTCAACGCATCCGACGCCGCAGCATCACACGGATTTATGACGTCGCTACTGCCTCCGCCCAAGCCCTTGGACACGTCCGAAGATGCCTGGCAGAGTTGGCAGGTCTGGAAAAAGTGAGTTTGAACTCTTCGCTACCGCGACCCGCCTCACATCGCAGCCCAAAGAGGTACAAGCAGCGACACTGCTTATGACGATAGGCCAAGAAGCGCGTAGAACCTACAGCACGTTTGCCTTCGACAACGAAGAAGAGAGGTACGACGTCAGTCTCCTGATAGCCAGATTTGAAGAGTTTTTTCGACCAGCATCTAACCTAGCATATCATGAATTTCGCTTCGGAACGCGAAACCAGAAGGAAGGGGAGACCTTCAGCGTGTGGCTAACAGACCTAAGAGTACTAGCCAAGCGATGCGAGTTTGGAGAGCTTGAAGAGAGGATGCTCCGCAGCAGGATAATACTGGGAGTTCGAGACTTGAAGTTACAAGAAAAACTTATCTCGGAAAATCCGACCTACGGCAAGACAGTTGAGATTTGCAAAGCTCGCGAGCACGGTAAAGAACAGTGCCAAGAGATTCAAGGGTCATCAAAACCGCAGGAAATTAGCTCCTTAGTGAAGACCAAGGAACGAACTTTGTCCGAAATGTGCCTTCCAGCATCGCGATGATCGATGCCCAGCGCTAGGAAAAAACTGCATGAACTGCGGCAAGCCAAACCATTTTGCCAGAGTATGTAAAAGCAAAGGAAACAAGCAAGCGAAGAATAAAGCGAGCTACAAGGTGCGCCAGATAACGACCGAAGATTCAGATGATTTCTGGTTAGAATCCTTGTCAGTGAACACAATTGCGGAAGAAAGTAAATGAACAGTCACGGTCGACATAGAAGGCACTCCAACGAAGTGCAAGCTAGACACCGGCGCGACCTGCTCAGTCATCTCGGCGGGTCAAGTTAGACAGATAACTTCGAAGCCGTGCCAAAAGTGCAACGTCGTGCTGAAAGCTTTTTTGGCTTTCAAAAGAACGCGTCCGCGAAGATTCGGCTGTGTATATCCGGGAATGAAAAAGAATCGAGACAGACTTTTTGTGGTTGAAGACGACGTCACAACCACGCTCAGTGGTGATGTCTCCGAAAGTTTGGGTTACGTTCTTCGTGTGGCTACCGTAGAAGAGCAACTATATGAAGCGGCTGAACCTTACCGTGATGTTTTTCAAGGTTTAGGGCAACTTAAAGACGTCATCTACCACCTCAAGCTCAAGCCGGGTGCCCAAGGTTCAGTGAAACCGGCCAGACGTGGTGCGGTTATGCTGCAGGAGAAGGTGAAAGCTGAACTGGACCGCATGGAAGCAAACCAAGTAATCGAAAAGGTAACTGAACCAACAGAATGGGCAAGCTACATGGTTGTAGTTGTCAAGAAAGACAAAGTTAGAATATGTTTAGATCCGTCAGACTTAAACAAAGTTCTGTTGAGGGAACACTATCCAATGCCAACCTTGGAAGATATCGCTCCAAATCTGAGTGGTGCAAAATATTTCTCCACGCTAGACGCTGCTTCCGGTTACTGGCAGATTAAGCTAGCAGACGAAAGCTCGAACATTTGCACCATGAGCACCCCGTATGGGAGGTATAGATTCCTAAGAATGCCATTCGGAATCTCAACAGCTCCTGAGATATTTCAACGAGCCATGCACCAAGTATTGCAAGGGCTAGAACGGGTCTCAGTTGTTAAGTGACGATATTCTGGTATGGGGACGAACCAAAACGGAGCATGACGAAAATTTGAAACGCGTGCTGGAGAGGTGCCGAAGCTACAACTTACGGTTAAACAAGAAAAAATGCCACTTTTTACAGCAAAGTGTCCGCTACTTGGGTCACATCGTGACTCACGAGGGACTGGCCCTGGACCCAGGAAGACTTCAAGACATCTTGGAAGTGAAGGAACCGAAGAACCGTAAGGTACTTCAAGTATTCCTTGGCATGGTCAACTTTGTAGCTCGGTTCGTGCCTAACATGTCAACAATCACGGCGCCGTTGAGGGAGCTGCTGAAAAAGGAAGTTGCCTGGGTGTGGGATGAACGACAACAAACTAGCTTCGAGGCCTTGCGCGAGGTCCTGACCAAAACCCCAGTGCTGGCCTATTACCGGAAAGACAGGCCGATTACACTTTCGGTTGACGCAAGCCAGACGGGCGTCGGAGCTGTAATCATTCAGGATGGGCATCCGCTAGCATATTCGTCGCGTTCGCTAACTGAAACTCAGCAAAAGTATGCCCAAATTGAAAAGGAAATGCTCGCCATTGTCTATGGGTGCGAAAAGTTCCACCACTACATTTTCGGCCAGTCCGAGGTGATCGTTGAATCTGATCACAAGCCGTTGGAAATGATATTCAAAAAAATCGCTGTGCCAGTGCCCGTTGCGGTTGCAACGCATGCGACTAAATTTGCAAAAGTATGCAATCACGATCAAGTACAAGCCAGGAAAAGAAATGTTTCTAGCAGACGCCCTGTCGAGGTTTCCAAACGAAGCACCCTTGCGAGAGGAAGCAGAACATTTTTATGTGAACGTAATCGAATGCTTGCCTGTTTCAGACAAACGTCTGAACGATGTACTGGAAGAAACCAACCGGGACCCCAGCATGACGAAGCTCCGGGAGTACGCAGGTGAGGCTTGGCCCGAAACCAAAAGCGAGGTTCCAGCCGAGATCCGAACCTACTGGAACTACCGCGATGAAATGCACGTCCAGGACGGACTTGTGTTTCGCAGCAACAGGCTCGTCATCCCCGCGAGGCAACAGAGGGAAGTACTTTCTGTGCTGCACTCCGCGCATGGAGGCGTCGGAAAAATGAAGTCAAGAGCAAAGGCCGTGATTTTTTGGCCCAACATGGGAAGCGACATTGAGCAAATGGCAAAGAATTGTGCCGAGTGTCAAAAGTATAAACCTAAGAATGTGAAATTGCCACTACTCAGCCATGACATCCCGAAATTGCCATGGCAGACCATCGGAATCGACTTGTGCTACCACAATGACAAAGAATTTATTGTTGTGGTTGACTTTTACTCTTTCTTTTTCGAAGTGAGAGCCCTCGACCGCTCGACTGCGAGCAGAGTCATCACGGTCTGCGCAGACATCTTCGCGGCACACGGCCTGCCAAAGACGCTGTGCAGTGACAATGGTCCGCCATTCAACAGCCAACAGTTCAAGGACTACCTCCGTAAGATGGGCACCACGCACGTCAAGTCCAGCCCATACCATCCGCGCGCAAACGGGATGGTGGAACGCGCGGTGCAAGAGGCAAAGAAGCTCCTGAGAAAATATGCATATGGTGGTGTCGAATATTACACCGCATTACTGGAGTGGCGCAATACTCCCATTAGCCCATTCGCTACCTAAGCCGGCGATTTGCTGGTCTGCATGAATTTCTATTTTAAAGAGCCATTCATAGATGGCTCTTTAAGTAGGGGTAGTTTAAGGGGTAGTGCAGTTAGATACACTTCCAACAGATGGCGAGGGTCGTTCCGTCCACTGTGTTTGTTTGCCGTCCGCTGGCTGTGTTTGTTTGAGCTTGTTCTTTTGTGTGTCGTCTTTCCCGCTCAATCGCTGCCTGCTTGGAGAAGATGGCAGCGTCCAGTGTGCGGTGTGCCTTTCTGACGATGAAATCATAGATATCCTCTTCGACAGCAATGATAATGGGACGTCTGGTCAGGATAGTGAGTTTTTTAAGCCTTCTGTCGACGACGGGAGCGATTCCGACAGCACTTCTGAGTCCGAATCACGACAAGAATGCACTGGTTGTGCGACGCCTAAGCGACCGAGGATGGAGTGCTTCGAGATCTTTCATCAGAGGAAGAATCTGTGAGGGCCTATTGATTTAAAGACTTCAACGAACCACTTCAGCATGTAAATAAACATGTTTTCTGCACAGAGTTTTACTGTAAAAGCTTATTATACAAGCAAAACAGTTACGCCTAGTGTGGCCGTTTTAGTGGAGAAATGTGTGGTACGGACGGCCCGGCAGTGCACGACGCAACCGGGAGCGAATGGGTTAATTTGGCCAGTGTATTCGTGGCCACGTACCTCAAACCTGCCATCAGGCAGTGCAAGCAATCAGGGAAAGAAGGCACCTTCAAAACCTCTCATCTCATGACCAAGGTTTTCATTCTGGTTGAAGTAACGAGTAAACGGAGCATAGATACCATTTTTTTAGCGACCCATGCCACGGCAGATATTGTTAATTACGTAGCTCTCACAGATGCTTTGTGGAAATTTGAAGTTTAAGCAAGTATGAAGCAAATAAAAGGTATCAAAAGAGTGCGCCTCTTCCCATTTATTTTTTCTTTTCAGCTATCTGCAGAATCAAAAGCTGATTCTCACTCCTCAACTTCCTCATTCGGAGCTTGTGCTCCCGCACTTTCATTTACAATTCTTTTTTCAAATATGCGAGACGGAAAGAGTGCTCCTCCTCCTTCCTCTCCTGGTCGCGCCTCAGGTATCCGAAACGGACGTCTTGCTCGGCGCCCATTGTGCGCTCCAGCACACCAAAGCGCCCTCCGCCACGGGCAGGCACCTCCTGGGGCACAGCTGAGGAGCTGGCACGCTCGTCCCTGGCCGCTGCGGCGGGGCGCACAGCTTCGCGGCGCACTGTAGCTGCGGGGGCACCACAGCTGCGGGGGCTACCACAGCTGCGGGAGGGTCAACTGCTTCGTCCTCTTCATGATCCATTGGGTAATCTGCATACAAGAAAAATGGAAAACGTTAGCAATATGATCTCTAATCCCAGACGTCTGCCAACGAAAAAAATGAACTATAGAGATTTTAAATTCTTGCAGCTGCAATCACTAGAAGACTAATGGAAGCCACATATTTAGGTGCAATATACTTCTTTTCTTGAATTAAAACCAACTTGATGTGCAAGCTTTGACACCCACTTCTCTCGGAACCATTTCGCATGCATCTTGATGGCAGGCTCTGGTCCATTCCCCTTTTTGAATAGCTCACGTGAACCATCAAAACAGATTGTTTCCTCGCTGTAGCAAGTGATAGGTTGCTTGCCTTTACTTCTCAAATTTTCGACTCCAGTAGCAAGGTAGAAACATCTCACTTGACTCCAACTAGCAAGTCGTATCCTTCCTCATATTCTGGCACGTACAAGGTCATGCTTCATCCATGAAACTGACTGGTATGCCTTGCCTAAGCTAAGCTAATCAAGCCTTTTTAATGCCGCATGTCCACTATGACGTTTTGCAGGTCGTTGCCCGGCCGTTAAGTTTATAATCTGCTAACACTGCCCATGCACAAGTCTTTTTAGAACACCAGGGTGATCCAAGCAGTTTCTGGTGCTAGCAGTTTTTGCTGGCGAACTTAAAAGTGCTCATTCATTTATGCTGGTGAGCTCTGTTTTCTGAACAATATGTGCAATGCTCATAGATGTCCCATATTCTTTCTTCAAAGTTTCTAACCCTCAACAATAGAACTTTTCCCAAAATTTGAGGCACCCCATCAGGGTGAAATGCCACACAATGCACTCTCGGAATTAGTTGGCCAGTCAGTTTCACTTTCAACTGAGCACCTTTTGTTCGTGCCACCACGTCATGACCAAATACACCGCTTGCATTCTCGATTATACGACTTCCCAGATATCTACGATACTGCAAATCTTCCCGAGCAACAAGAAAAAGAGACTGGGGCACCTTTTTCCTGGTTCCTGACATGCCAGATATTGTGCATGCATAGGCAAACAGAGTGAGACGCGGCTTTAGTCACCGCGCCTCACGATTGTATCGTATAGCTCAGTTTTACAAATCCTGTTTAGTACTGGTGAACCACAATTGAAATTTGGCAATTTCAAACCCAGAAAGTGGTTTGCTTGCCAAACGTCTCTTGTTACTTCATGAGCAGAAGAGCAAGAATTGCACTCACTGTATACTCGCAGTTGTGCCCAACGCTGGCAGATCAACTTTTAAGAAAATAACAAACTTCCCCATTCCTTTTAGACGAGCCTTTACCGTCGCCCAATTTCCGTGTCTGAACGGTGGCTCTAAAATTGTCTCAGCAAACTCAGTTAGTGAGAAAGCAAACACATAACATGGTTATTAGCACCGAGCAAATGGGCTTGGAATAATTTTCTTGTTTGTTTTGTTTGGTGCACAACATAGGCATTCACGCCCAGATGTGCGGCCGGTGAACGATGCGACATTTCTCCCGGTTGTGCTTGACTGTCGCTGTCGCAGTTTGTATGGGGTGTTGTGCCTATATTATTACAAAATAATTTTGTGTCAAAACGTGAAGTTGAATTACAAGAATGCAAGCGAGTGCCGACTTCATTTGAGGCCCTGCAGGTCAGTACAGAAGACATGAGAAGTGCGCTAGCTTTCAGCTTCTCGATGGCGTCTTCGAGTTTTACATTACGAACTAAGGCATCAGCAACAATGAAAAAACATAAATCGCAAAAAGGCAATTTTGTCAATGGACGTACAAAACACATATTGTAACTTGCTGACCGGCAAATGCTAATCTAAATGAGCAAGCTCGGCGTTCGTACATGCTGGTTGTCACAGCACGTGTTGACTCGTGTGCAAGTAAAATCCAGAGTTTTGCATGTCGAGATGCCGAGTACCGGCTTGGCTAAATATAATAAGCATGCGTCGGAAGAAACTTTACGTGAGGTTACGGCTTGTGCGGAAGCGTCAAGATCTGGCCATTCATGCTAGTTCAGAGGCCAAAAAATTATGTGCGCAGGACGACAAACTTATCGCCCACACTTTGCGCATTATCTCGCATTGACTTTGTTGATGCGTCGATCAAAACCGAAACCTTGAAAAGTATATGTCAATGCAGCCACATGGTGGCTAATGTCCTTTAGGCGACACTTACTGGGGATTCCAAGACGGATCTTTCGTCATCAAGTCGCTCAAGTGATCTGCATACCTGCCAAATCTCTCAGAGTGCCCGGGACCCTTCCGAATTTCGGTCCTATTTTCCGATTGTACAGAAGCGACCTCAAGTCTCCCGTACAATGGCCACAATGAAAGCTTTCTTTTTTCTAGCCACTTTGTTGACACAGCTATCATCGGCGTGTAAATCCAAAATACCCGAAAGTAAGTGCAGGTTACTCGCGAATCATCACGTGACAGTTTAGGTAGCGCAGCAGCGTAGGATTCGGGCGAATTTTCGAATGCCAAGGATTGACCGAAGGGCATATTCGAAATCCCAGCTTCTCCTCCGGGTCATATGCTCAACCAAAATGTCACGAATGACAACTGATGAGGCGGCGAATTAACTGGAGAAACTAAACATTTAGTGGGGCGAACTTGTGCCCAAACCAAAATAGAAGAAGCTTAGCATCGCAGGCGTCGAGGTCGGCAGAACAGCAGGATTAAGCGCTGGGCTCCTGAAACAATCGGCGTAGAAGGTTCGGCGTGTAGAATGTTCTAACATTGAATAAGCAACAGGGTTCTCGAATTTTCAGCCAGAATGCGACATTTACAGAAACAACAAAAAGGTGTATCCGCGGCCAGGCATTGAACCTCAGCTCTTTGCGTGGGAGCGAAGCACGATAACCGTTCGGCCACGGGCGCACTGTCTACTTGGCAAGCTGCGCGCGCGGCATTATCACGTCGCAACACAGGAAGAATAACAACGGAATCGAGGTTTTCAAATGCAAGTGAGGTCGATTTAATTATGGAGCACGGCCGAAGTGTCCTGACTATTGTTAAACTTCCAAAACGCTTCAAAGCTTTTTTTTTTTTAGTTATGGCGAACAAATGTTTGCAGACATTTTGGAAGTTGTACATCCTCAGTTTCAAGCTTTGTCATGTCGCGAAAAGGTGACGAGTTGGGATCCTGTACAATTATCGCCTGTGATGTGAACATATCGCGCGGTGCCACGACGGACATCAAAGTTCATATTGTCTCCCAAAACATTAAAACTGCCTTCGTGCTGCAGAAAGGCAAGGAACCATCGGCAGCTTTTTCAAATGCCTCTGAAGAAAACATGGCGCGGGCCTATCAAATGCCTGTTCACGGGTTATCTTGTTGAACACAATCTACCAATAAGCGTGAGCGATCACGCTGGACTGTTCTTTTGGAAGATGTTTCCGAAGTGTGAAGACGTGGAGAGCTATGGAAGTGGATGCACCAAAACAACTGCCATCATCGAAGAAATGGCTACGGGTGCCGAAACCTCAATAGTTGTGTTTCTAAAAGACCGCGACATTGCAACCGCTGCAAACGGGAAGGGCCTACCTCCTCTCCCCAACCCCTCAGTTTGGGTCTTCTGTGCCAGTCCCCCTAATTTCCACATTATTGGGTTTGGCAGGTATGGATTTTTCTCTTCTTTTGTCTTTGATTGCATTAGTTCTGTGAAATCACATTAAATGAGTTGTGTACAAAGAAGCAGAAAAAGACGGATGACTGGAGATTTTGTGGCTGGAAACAATGCGACCGCACAATTGGTGCTGCTCGTGTGTGCAGATCAAAGCCTTACCACTTGGTTGAGAATCTGTTCGACACATCTGAAAGGCTGTGACAAGAAACAAGAATGTTTTCTCCGACCACTTCCAAATGAGAGACTGGCTGTTTCCAAGTAGGCACAGAACCAAAGAAACAAATGCTCACAGCATTTTTAAGTGTTAGCAAGCCACTCCCGACGAGTCCTTAAAGTGGGCATTTTTTGCGAGGCACATTGCGGGACACTCCTAAAGACCCGATTGGTTGCTGAAATTATCTCCTGAAACTACAGCCGTCCCCCCACGTTACGTAAGCTGTTGGAGCGGACGAGATTGTGCCGATGCATTATAAGGATTCTTCTGTTAACGTCCAGCTGATATAGACCGCTTTGCAGAAATCGCGCGAAAGCCCACGCGCGCACGCGCGACGGCTAACGGGAGTCCTCGGTACGCCCTCTCCTACCGCTGCCAGCATAACGCATGTGGAATATGCGAGCAGTGACGCACGGTTGCGCACGGCAACAACACTCTGAGCAAGCGCGAGTTCGGTGCGAGCAACGTAGCCAACGGCTGCGCCTCGTCTTCATCCCTCGCGCATTTGTACCGGCTCGTGAGTCGTCTGCTGCACCAATGCTTTGTGCAACACCTGGTCGAAACCTGCCACGGTTGCGTGTGAACAAGCTATAAATGGATTCGGTGACACTTCAATGCGTGAAGGTAAATTACGACGAATAACGTATTCACATAAGTTCACCTGTCGCGATGCCTTTACGCTGCCAGATACGGTACGCCGCCAACGACGTACGACTTCGGTTGAATGGGTGGGATGGCGAATGGCTGCAAGGGCTGCTGGCGGTAGCTGCCGGGACGATCGCGCAGTCGCGGAGGCGCAACGAGAAAGCGCGTGATCTGTACCGAGGGTTCCCGAAATTCCCTGCCGTCGTGGCGCTGTACGTTTTGCAGCAGGTCTATTAGCAAGTATCGCAAGCATGGCGAGTGGCTCCGTTGGCTACAGAACTCAAGAAGCAAGAGAGGAAATGTATTTGAGTCGCCTAAACCTGTGCTTACTCAGGTCTTTCACTTTCTTAGTTGCCTCAGCGACATTTCACCATGCCCGTTTGGCTGCCAACAAGCCATCTGTTGACATGCCGAGAATCTGCTGAAGGCTATCGTACCTCAGCAGGACAACCCAAAACAAGCCCTCTGTCCAGCTTCCACCCCATACCAGGTATGCAATCCAATGAGAGCTCGTCAGCCTGCGGCACCACCATGGGCTCCAGGATCTGGGCCACCGTGAAGAGTGGCTGGTCGCCATGCCTGCCGTCGCTGTCTGCGCTGTTCTGCAGCCGCCTGGCCATGTGTGGGGCTGCAGCTCCCACGAGCACCGACAACTGGCTCATGCCAGCTCCTGGTGGTCCCCTCCTAAGTGGGTGTAACACACAAGTCACTTTGTAGGAGAGTTTCTCACATTTTAGGAAAACCAAAACAAAATAAGTGAAGGAAAGAGATGCTCTCAAAGTTCAGAAAACAACTGGCCCTAGTGCATGCACTGCACAATACACATTGATCACGAAAGTATGGGCCTGTTACGGTTATTTTTCATACAGTTTTCAACCGCTGACAGCCGTCAGCTGCCATAACAAATCAACTAGATACAGAAACGCACCTCTTCGCGTAGTGATGTTGGGTGCACACAGACAGAGACATAAATTAAATGCAGGATTGGCGCCTCTTGGGTTTTACGGGTAGTCTAGCGCAGAAGTGCGCCACCCAATGCTTAATTAATTTTTTTAATAATGACAAAAACATCTGTTTAAAAGTATTATAATTCTGAAACCAGAACCACTAACCTTTCCAGAATCGTCGAGGCTGCCAACACGCCAGTGTCACTCACAACACAAAGTTGGGAACTTCTAAACCACTTTAAATAAATAACCTGCTAAACCACTGTGTTCAAAGTTTCCTGCGACAAAATCGCGCCAGATGCGGAGTGCAGATAAAGAAAATCCCCAACTTACCTGTCGCGATCCGGTTTTGATTTTCGACAGCCTTCTCTTTCTTCCACTTCGTCTTCAGGTTGTCCCAGCACTTCTTTAGCTGAGCCTCGTCCCGCTTGTAGAACCCGTGGGTGCTGTTGAATTCCACGGTAAGGGCAGCCCACGCCGCCGCCTTCAACTCGGCCGTCGCCTTGTTCGTACCCTTGCTTTCTATTAGTTTATACTTCGGAACTAGCTCCGCGAGCAGGGCCTTCTCGTTGTCCGAAAAAACTTCTTCGGCTTGTTCATCGCGTGGCAGATAAACAAAAGGAACTTAGTGAAAAAAAAGATACTGAAAAGTGAACAATCGAGGAACCAGTGCGATCGCGAGAAACCAGTGCGAGCGCGAAGGACCGACAAAGTGCACTGAAAAATGAAAAATCGAAGATACTGAAGGACCAGTGCGAGCGCGAGGAACCGACAAAGTGCACTGGAAAGTAAAAAAGTAAAGTACAAGATAAACAAAAGGAACTTTAGGGGAAAAAGATACTGAAAAGTGAACAATCGAGGAACCAGTGCGATCGCGAGAAACCAGTGCGAGCGCGAGGGACCGACAAAGTGCACTGAAAAATGAAAAATCGAGGATACTGAAGGACCAGTGCGAGCGCGAGGAACCGACAAAGTGCACTGGAAAGTGAAAAATCGAGAATACCGTGCACTGGAAAGTGAAAAATCGAGAATACTGAGGAACCACTGCGAACGCGAGGAACCAGAGCGAGCGCCACAGACCGATTTGCTCGTCGTGTGTTGCCAGACGAGAATAACGAGGACGCGATGTGGAGTCAAAACAAGCCAAACATACGTTTGTTTAAATTAAACACTGCCGATCTCAGCTGCATACAATTCCAAAACACTTTTCACGGCAATTGTTTTATAATCTACTTGTTCTGCGTACTCATTTCTGAGTTCCGACATAAAAATGTACTATAATCTCGACACCGGACACGCTCGGACTTTCCTTACACGACGAAGGTTTTCTTCGTCTGCTCCTCTTGAAAGGAAAGGGCGAGGCGCGTTTCTGACGCGAAATGGCGCCTTTCCTTAAGTGAGCCCGTTTCCTTTTCTTACGTAAGGTAAGGAACGAGGAAAGTAAAGTGGTGTTTTTGAATTCGGGGTTAGTGTTGAGAGGTGTCGTTGGATAAACCTTAACATTGTTCCCTGCCACTAGCCTTTTTTGTCACAACCACACTAAATGGACAACCTTCCTTGTGTGTTTTGCCGGTGAAGAAGATGTCCGATTGGTTCTTATTGGCTGGCGGCAAAAAATTGGGTTATGTGTATGTTTATACAGCCTAGAACTTGGTCTGCCTCAACGGGCGACGAGTCTCCCAGCTGTAGATGAGAACGTTTGCCAGTGCAGTACACCTGCTAGCCTGGGGTCTTTAACGTGCATCACGCAGTAGTGATACACGACCGCACACCGGTACGATGCTCATCCAGATCTAAACGGGCAGGGGTGGGGATCGAACCCAGGATCCCAGGGTTCTGCAGCGCGAGCTTTTGCTCCACGTGCTCCGAGCTGGTGTGCGCTAGCCCACTCGACCACCGATCCCCGTGGCTGGCATTATATGCTTCCTTGATTGTGGTAGTTCAAACCTGTGGCACATTTGAAGAGCTCTGGTCCTTAGTGGCTTTGATTTGTACCCTGAAAGTTGGTTACAGGTTTTTTACAATGGCCACTCTTTCTTTATTCAGGTATATGTCTTCTGGAGCGACAAAAATCACCCTTCCTTATCAAATACCATTAAGTTAAATTTGTTTTGCTTGAAATAACTTTCTACGTTGAATGCCTGTCTTACTTCCAGAAGTTCGTGCCATTTTCACTTAGACATATACATATTCTTCAAAAATCACGTTCTGTAAGACTATCAAGTTTTCGTCGCTATGTCATGAATAGTAGAGACCATCTGTACCCCTTGCATTTTAGGTCTGGTTCCAACCTTAAGACCTTTTTTGGCACCTTTGTTATCTCTACAGGTAGAAACACCCCTCCTAAGACGGTAACGGGCATGCCTTTTGTATATTTATCTTGATTACGAAGGTTCTTAAAATGTGGCACGTGTGATCTCCAGATGAATTCTGTCATCTTGCTTTCAGTGATCCGGTATTCTTGATAGCGTGACCCGTAGACGGTGTTAGATTCTTCACACCCTGCGAGCTCCTTTAGAGAGTTTCGAAAGAACCGGACTTGCTTCCACATCTTGGAGCGGACAATCCTGCTAAATCTCTTGGCGTGTCCCGATGATGACTAAGCGTTGCTGAACAATCCCCGGTTGTCGTCGGGCACCACTCGACATTTGATGGCGGAAGAACAGATTACTGCATTACACACAGATACGGCGATTTATATAATATACGAGGAAACCAGGTTATAAATATTAGGCACTGCAGCGCAAAGGACAAGGACAAGTAAAAGCCGTTACAGGACAAGCGCTACACTCACAACTGACGCCTATTGAAAAGGTTATGAAGGACAAGAAAGGCGTTACGGGTATTTCGAATTTTAAAGTATTCAAAAAAATGTCGAACTAACTACATAATTAGTCTCTGACCTGTTGTTCAACTTAAAGTTGATGCATATTAATATTCACTTATTCTCTCGGGTAGAGTGATTAACCTAAACTAAAGGGCATTCAAAATTTACTTCGTAAACTGAAGGTTGGTTGAAGTTTTTTACAACGGCCACTCTTGCTTTATTCAGGAATATGTCTTATGGAGCATCAATAAATCCCCCTTCCTTATCAAATACAATTAAGTTCAAATTGTTTTTGCTGAAAAAAGTTCCTATGTTGGATATCCTAGTGTAACTTCCAGAGGTTGGTCCAACTTTTCAATAAAACATCTACACATTCTTCGGTAACTCGTCTACGGTTAGACTTGAGTTTTTGTCGCTATGTCATGAATCGTAGACACCATCTGTACCCCTTGCATCTTAGGTGGAGTGCAAAATTTGGGACCCTTTTATAGCACTTTGGTAAGCTCTACAGGTAGAGACACCTCTTTTAAGATGGTAACAGGCATGCCTTTCGTATCTTTATGAAAAACTTCGTCTGGAGATCATACGGGCCACATCTTAAGAATATTCGTAATCAAGGTACAATTACGAAAGGCGTGCCAGTAACCATCTTCGGGGAGTTGTCTCTACCTATAGATCTGACCAAGCACCTAAAGTTTTCACCACAACTACAATGCAAGGGGCACCAATTGGATCTACTATTCATGATATAGCGGCAAAAACTCGAGTCCAACAAAACACAACGTATCGAAGAATGTGTGGATCTTTTAATAAGAATGCGACAAACTTCTGTAGGACAAGAATATCCAACATAGTAAGTCATTTCCAGCAAAACAAATTCAATTGGAATCTGTCTGGTCAGGAAGATAGATTAATTGTCCCTCTAGAAGACATATACCTGAATAAAGAAAGAGTGGCCATTGTAAAGATACCTTTAGCGAACTTCCAAGGTACAATTCAAGGCAGTAAAAGCCAGATCTTTTGAAATCTGCCACCGGTTTGAACTAGCATAATTAACGAAACAGATATGGGCAGATAATAAGGACCAATAGGATAACTTTTTCCCCGGCAATATGAACAAAAAGGGTTTCCCATCAAGGGTAATTATGACGCAAAAAGGCTCGAGGCAAGGAGTATTGTCATGGTTTACCAAACAACACCTGTCAACACTAAGGCTGTATGACCTATTCATTGTTCCCATTCGGAGTCAGTGGTTAAATATCTGAAAAACAACACATCAAACGTTTGTCATGGTCTGTCCCTCGAGGTACAGGGTCTTACTCAATCACATGCAAGAAGACGTTCACTGCATTGAGAGAACGTATTGAGGACAGTAGAACCGACCCATTTCAATGCAACCTTGGAATACCAGTAGATTCCTTCCTAGAACTTCTAAGGTTTTATTTATGCTCCACATTGGTCATGTTTAATGACGAATACTGCAATCAGAAAAAAAAGTCTTGGATTGAGTGGGATTCCTATTCGGACTGACATATTCCTCTCTAAATGTAACATAACTATTCCTAGAAATGATACCATCAGGCAAGTTACACGCATCTTCAGGTATGTCGTTATTTCCCTTTACGCTTCAGTAACCGACAGGTAGGCAAGTCAGAACTGGTGGAAGCCATTCAAGCCATCTTTGTCGTGCACGCTGAAGGATTCAACTTCACACTAATTACCAGAAAACCAGAGCTTGCAATTTCTTGATATAAGAATAACATTCCACGAAGAAAAAGTGTGCTGGATGTATTTCCCAAGTTCGAAGGAAAGTTTATGTCCATATGAATCAGCACACACCAAACTCGTCAAAAGAGGAACTATTGTCTGTGCCGTGGGTGCAACGCTAAAAATGTCTTGTCAAAACACGGCAGGGGAGAGTTTGAACAACCAAGTGCAAATACTTAAAGCTTCAGGAGACCCTATAACAGCTCTGTCCAAGGTCGCCGAGTGCATCTTGTAACCATATAAACAGAAATAGAAACCAGAGAAGGTTCCAACCTTTTCTAATGCCCTACGTTCACCGTATATCCCACAGCGTGAAACGAGTAGCCGCGAGAATTGAGGTCCCACTCCTTTTTGCAGCACCTGGAAAACTTAGACGGCTGTGTTAAAAGATCAACAAACAGCAAGACTATCATGACCAAGGTAAGATCAATCATGCACGGACGTTTGTTGACTGTCGAAGCAGCATGATTTAAGAAATCCTGTTATCATGGTGGAAAGTGTATGTGAGACAGTCAGGAATATGTGTCAACGTGAGACTCATTGTCATACGCTATTCCTTTAATCATCACTAGTGGGCCATCTAGCCGTGCATGTGAGGTACTGTAGTTGCACCCGAAATGTTTCTTGCACGCAAGTACTAAAGTTGTTTCATGACCAAAATGACCCTGTTGGCGAAAGATGTATTTTTTTAAATTTGTATCCCGTATTTACGTTTTTATTTTACTGGTAATTATCGTACAAGAGTTACCATCATATTTTTACGTATAAATTTTGAATGTCTCCTCAGACATTGAGTAATCACTGTACTCATGAGAATAAATTATTAATAATACATATCTCTTTTAAAATGAACAACACGTCAGAGAATAATTATGTAGTTAGTTTGACATTCCTTTCAATATTTTGAAATTTAAAATGCTCCTGACATCTTTCTTCTCCTTCGCAACCTTTTGACACCTTTCCCTTTGCGCTGCAGTGTGTATCGTGTACAACCAACTCGCCCGTCAGATCATTTTAGTTCAGTAAGAAGTAATCCCGGGACTTACTACGTAATACGTTCCTGAAGGGGCCATAAAAATATTTTTTGAATTATTTCTGCTTAGCTGTAATCCGCACCTCAAGAGCTAAACGAAAAATCACATACCTGTGACGTGCGTTGACATGGGTAGGATGACTCCAAGCTTCCACCATGAGTTTTAAACACACCATGGGACTTGTCATTCGCGAGTGATGATAAGTGTCGTCACAGAACAAGTTGGCCACAAACTCGAATCCCAATATTCATTGACGGTGTGATTGTTGACGAGTCCATACTTTCGAGTGGCGCAGTGCTCGTGTTTCATGCCTGAGCTGAAGTCCGCTGTCGTACTTTGGATACCGCGAGTGTATCTCATTGCATTGGCCGAGAGCTTTTGAAGTAAATGAAGAACGAAATAATCCACTACATTTTCAAATTTTTCTACAAGAAGCCAGGTTTTTGTCTTTATACCCTCTCTCTTTTGGCCCACCAAAACCACATGTAATGAATAAAATCCAAATTTATAATCATTTGCCCAATCAAAACAAATAAAAATTTACGGCCCTTTTCAGCTGTCAGATCTATAGGCTACGCATTTGTTGCTGCGAACCCGTTGCTTGGCCTCGGAGGTTCAAGCATTATTTAAATGCAATAAGATTGTTTTGTCGGTACAAACTCTCGCGATATATTTCCACAGCAGCTTCTGGCGTATCACATTTCACGAACGGTGCGATGCATTTTTGTCCCCTTTTTTATGAGTTTTGGCGCAGTGCACTATGACAACCAAGCAGAATTTCAATTAGTGCTTTGCCGCAACAACACGCGACAAGTCCTTAATTGCGACAAGCCAGCGACGCATACTTTCGCTGTACGAATCAAGAGCAAACAATTACTTTTTTTCGATACTTTCCGAAAAAAGGATAACTAAGATGCACGAAAACTCGCTGGTATTGATACGTGAGGGTTGAAACGATAGCGACAGCTGCCTTTGTCAATGAAACTTTTTTTCACATAAATTCCACACCAAATGGGTAAAGCTCGAAGTGCCATTAACGTATAGAAGGGAACCTGCGCTACCTATGCCTGCGCGGCGACTCAGGCGAGTCGCAGGAGAAAAAAGACAGGTAGCGCAGATTCTCTTCTGGACGCCAACCGAAGTTTTAGTTTTTGCCACCGAGTAAAGAGGGCCTGGGCATGGGCAAACCTCTTCCTAAATAAAGTCCATCGATGGGTGTTGCTCGTATCCTGACAAGCCACTAAGACCACCTCTCTAAAACGCAGCTGTGCCGTCCTAATAAATTACTCACAACTGATCTCATTCCCAACGCCCGGGTGATGCGTTCCACTCAACCGGTCCACAACATTGTCATGTTCTACGAGAGCAACGATACCATCACCTGGAAAGTAAGTGCCTAATCCAAATACTCAACAGCTTGAGAATGGCAGGCCGCGATATTGTGGCATGCATCTTATTGGCACGGCCAATCAAATAGCGACATTAACACTCTAAAAAAAGCGTAAACAAAAAGAGCAATGACCTCTAATTCTTAAGCTTTTTAACACGTAGGTGGAAAATATTCAACTCATTTTAAGTATAGGTTTCTTTCACAGCGCCATTCGAAACATTAAGGAGGGGGTTGCGAAGTTTTTTATTTAATACTTTAGTTTGTAAAGCATTTGTGAAAATACTCGGAAAGCCCAATAAACTCAAGGTACAAGTTAAATAGAGAACGTCTAGACTCAGCAATGCATACCGTTTATTTAAACGTTTTACCTCCCATGCGGGAGGCAACTGAGTAACGATGCCTTCCGCATCTTCAGTAAACCAAAGTGCATCCAGGGGATAAACAGGGAAGTGTGGGAATTTTGGAATCAAGTTACTTTAAAAACTGCCTAATATCTCAGTTGGCACCTCAAGCAAGGCACTTGTATATATGCACACATTTTATCTCGGTACTTTGACTTTAATCAAATGCAGCCGGTCACTTTGATCCCATCGATTACATATTACAAAGGACAAGCGTCTCTACCTTTGTAGCAGATGTTTTTGTCAACCCGTGTCTAGAAAATTAGGACCTTCCAAAAGCTTATACCGAAAAAAAATATTGTTTTAAGTTTACGAAATATAATAGGTTACGCCACAAGACATTTTCCCACTTCAAAATGTTTTGCTTAAACATTTTCAAACTTTGAGGAGCACTCCGTAGAATAAAAAGTTGGAAGGAAATATTCAAATGCGAATTGATTTGCATTTTATGATACCTATGAAATTACATTCCATGGAAACATAATATTTTATAAAGAAAAGTAGAAATTTACGAGTTTGCGAGCGTAGCCGATAAGATTCATTGAAGAAAAAAAAAGATTGTAGAGGCTTAGAATTAAATTTATATGCGTCCAAAAGTTAAATTATAGCTGCTTGACATTGTACGACTGTCATCTAAAATATCCCCGGGAATATTGAGTTATTTGAAATACGGATTTTGGTGAACGCGTTGATTTTCGGATTTTGAACGCGTTGATTTCCAAGAAGGCTGCGGATGGGCATGGGGAGATTCTTGCACCTGGATCAGGAGCCCGTGCAGAAAGTAAAAGCCGCCCAGATTGGCATCTTCCGAAAGATGAGCTGGATGTGCTAGCTGAGTGTGCTCAGCAGCCAACCAAACTGGGCAGAGCTGTCAGTGCATGATGCGGGCGAGTGCACGCGGTGAACGTGCACGGGGATTAGCTGAAAGGAAAAAATTAAGAGCGGAGAAGGAACTTTGGTGAAACGAGTCATACCATGGTTTGCCGGCCGCACGAATCGGTGTCGCCCTCTAGGGGTGAAGTTTAAAGATTATCTAAGGTGACCGCCGTGAGGCGTGAGCCTTATTCAGGCCCTCTGCTGATTTTTGGACTGGTTTCTACTTTGCAATGAACTGGAGCTCATCGAGCGTCGAAACACAGACCAGAAAGGCTTTTCTGGAAATGAGATTTATTTTGAGGCATTAGCAAATTAAGATTACAAAAACAGAAACAAAATAATTTTCGCTCCTTGACTTATTAAGACGAATTCGTTGATTGGGGGTTAGATCGACGCGGCTGACCAGTTGGCTGCGAGTTAGGTTCATGGCTGCCGCGGCTTGGACGGGTACGCATCATCGCCATAGCCGCTTACATCGTTCTAGATTCAGGCACTGTATGCGATCGTTCCAACGTCGTCCACTACGTCGCTGCCGGCTGGTCCCGTAGCGCTGAGAAAAGTTCGACCAAACTGAGCGCGGCACGGTCTAGTGCGCTCAGCTCCATATTTTTCCTCTCTGATCGGTACCATTGGTATAAGTGCAGAGCAGCGAATCAGGCCTGGGTTTAGCGGCAGCGTGAGAGGTTCTAAAACGAGGAAAATGTTTGGATTAACAAGTTCCAATATGCATTCATTTTTCGTCCCGAATGTAACAGAAATGCAGGCGGAAAAAAAAGCAAGACGTTTACAACTCCCCCTAATGCCGAAATAGAGCGCAGCTCTTGAGGAGGAGGAGGGGGGTACGGAGGGCACGGTTCGCCCCTCCTTCTCATCTCTTCCCTCTCCTCCTCCCTCCTCATCTTCTCCTCCATGCATCTCCTCGCCTCCTCCCCTCTCTACCTCCCTCCTCCTCCTCCTCCTCCTCTTCTCCTCCTCCTCCCCCTCCTCCTCCCATCCTCCGTCCTCCTCCTCCTCCCCCTTCCTCCTCCCTCCCGCAGGGTGCATTATGGAAAACGTCCCGAAATGCAACGCATGCGTCACCGCGGTGCATTATGGGACGTTTCTCATAATGCACCGTGCGGTTACGCCGAAGGCGACGGCGACGGCGACGCCGACGCCGCTCAAGCCGGAGACGGGCGCCTAAGGCCTGCGCTCTAAAAAACAATTTCGCACCGTCGAAGTCGCTCGGCTCAAACCTCCCGGCAGCCTTTTGTTTGCACGAACTGACACTCGGCTTTTGTTGTTCTCAGCGGGAACGGCAGCCGGACAGTACGACTCTAGCGCATGATCATACATAACTTTAAGCATGAGGTCGTCCTGAATTCTCATTAACTCTACCTTTGGTACGTTACCTAGGTTCAAGCTTTTGCCGGAATTCCGGGCAAGCGCGTCTGGCTGGTTATGAGCTACGACGCTTCTCGTGGTGACGCCAGTACTACGCACGAATTCATCCAACCCAGCGCATTAATGTGGTAACAAACGCACGTTTGCGGACGCCGTTCGGATGGCCAACGCCGACACTGCCACCCAGACTATTAATACGACACAAAGGAGAGGATCTAAACTTGCTCAGGAATCGCGAAACCCGCGCATCACGGAACCGGTGGCACAAGTCAGTGAAGAGACTCCTGACAAAAACAGCTGTACGCCTCTCAGCATCTACAACACCCTGCACACAAATCACCCTCGAGACAAAGCTGGAGCGCCACATTGCTCAACTTGAACAACGCATAATGGAGCACGTGCAAAAGACCATAGAAAGGGTCATTCAGACATGTGTCCGCACCCTTATGGAACGACTCCTGCTCTCCAGTACGAGCACCTTCGGGGCGTCAATCACACAACCGGCTCCGGCAGCCTCTGCGGAAACCTCATCAATTGCCATTAACGGCCAACATGGCCCAGCGCTCCAATAGCGCACTCGCCGCCGGGCACCCAGCCTGGGCTACAGTCGTCGCAATGGAATGGTCGAACACTTCGAAGAAAAAAGGCCGACCTAGTAGCACAATTTATTGTGATGGCACCACCAAGGACCATTCATACTCGAACTTCAAGAAGTAAATGGCCCGGTACTCAAACTCCCGGGTTAAGGGGGCTATTTGTTTCATAGCGATCCCGGGCAGACCACATCTGTTGGTATATGTGTCTTAAGAATGCTCGGCTAAGTCCAGCTGGATACCGAACCCTGGAATACCAGCACCGCCACTACGGTGGGGTGTAGGGTCAATTTGACGACTGACCACACCGTTTTAATATTTTCCTTATACGCACGCCCGGAGTACAACCGCACTAGAGGGCAAAAGCCTCTTGCTGACATTGGTTTTATACAACACTTCCATACGCTTTATTCTCGAGATCAAATAATCCTATGTGGAGACTTCAACACAAGGCACACAGCATGGGGTGACGACAAATGCAGTCCCAGGGGGCGCAAAGTAATGGCTGATACCCAAAACTACCACCTCAGTTTGATCAAAACCCTCGATGACCCACACGAATTGGGCAATCTATTCGCCAGGCGGACACGACCCTGATCTGACTTGGGCATCACACCCGCGTAGTGTCACCTGGCACCTTCACGAAGACCTAATGGGAAGCGATCATTTCCCTATAGTGATCAAGATAAAAATCCGCCGCACTCGGGGATACGCGGTAGGTGCACGCACAGCCGCGAGACCAGCGTTTTTGACGCACTGGGACCAATACAGAAAGCTGCTGGAGGAGAGATATCCCAGCGGCAATGTCGCACACCTAACTGGACAAATATTAGACGCCCAGCAACAAGCCACTCGTCAAATACAAGTCCCCTATGATCATCCGGACCCAGACAAGTGTATTCTAACGCTCGGGAATCGCAGGCTGCGCCTATTGGTCAAGCACCGCAAATCTTGGCGCAGACGCTCTATCAAACGCAAGTTGAGGATCACGCAACAGACAATGAGAGGACTACACCACCGCCCTTGCCTCTGAGAGATGGATGACTTTCTGTGAAGGCTTTAACGGGGATACGTCTACACCGTGAACATTTTGGGAAGAAACATCGGCAAAGAAACTTGGACAAGAGTAAAGGAACAAAGACGACAGGACGGCGCTGAACTAACAACTGTTGTTTATTACACAAAATTGGAAGGAAGAAAACAAGAAGCATCTTAATCAGATAAAAATATATATAGACACACCCAAACGTGCCCACCAAGCAGCATATTATGTCGCGATATGCCCAATCAGTGGCTACGTAGTGCCCGTCATTGTCGATCGTAGGTAACCGAACTCTTTGTCAGATAACGCCACTGACGGTTCGCTGACGCATCTCCCGCCAAGTTCTGAGATAAAAAAGGCCTCGGTAATTTCTCTTGTCACCCTGTCTCTATGTGTGTCCAAAACAGTGGCTTCCCTAAAATTAGGCTGGCACATGCAGTCCCTGCAGTGTAAAGGTAGCAACCCCCGACTGTAGCCCTGAGTGAATACGCATGCTCCCTAAGTCTATCATTTAGGCAGCGGCCCGTCTGTCCAACGTACACCTTGCTACAAGACAAGGGGATCTTATAGACCACGCCAGACACACAGGTCACAAACGGCACTGCGTGTTTTGGGTGCATTTGTTTTTTCACCGCTTTTCGGCAGTGGCACCCACATTTGCACATATCTGACCCATTTTTTGGGGGCGGAGAACAGAACTGGGACACCATAGCGGCCTCCGACTTGTTTCAGGTTATGGGAAACCTGATGAAGACAGGGGACGACCGCCATTCTTTTTTTTTTGTCGAATTCAGTCTTTCTCTCCCTCTCTTTAGCTTTCTTCAACAGGGAGCTAGCCAACTCGGTCAAAAGGGTTGATGGAAATACCGACAGTTTTAATTTGTTAACCAGGCCGTTGAAGCTTTCCTTCATCAAGTGGACGCAGGACTTATTTAGGAACACCTTACCCAAGATGTTCACCTCAAACCACCTAGCAAAACACGTCACATTGATATGTCTACACCCCGAGTTTGGAGTATACTACGGTCTCTCCTGGGACAAACCAAGACCTACAATGGGGCCAGACGGGTAGCCCTTAAATATTCAATAACCCCACGGGAGCTAGCCGAACGCGCCGCTTCTGAATTCTTTGCCCACACTTCTCAACCCATCGCTACCACCTGTCAATGGGACGACCCCACGGAGGACTGTAAATCCTACAATCAACGATTCACCCTTTTGAACTGAATCACGCTCTTAACACTGCCAACACCCACAGTGCCCCTGGGCAGATCACATCACCACGACACAACTGAGAAACATCCCCGATACCTACAAACAGGATCTGTTGGAGGAAATAAGGAGGATCTGGGAAGAAGACAAGCTTCCGCCCACATGGCGTTTCTCTCTGGTGAAACCGATTCCCAAACAGGGGAAACCGCCACATAACCTGGCCAACCTTCGACCTATATCACTGACATCCTACCTATGTAAAACGATGGAAAGGATGTCCATACGCGTCTCACATGGTACTTGGAAAATAATGGCATTCTCGGCCCAACGGAAATAGGGTTCAAAGCGGGGTTGTCCTCGACCCGCACTCTGCACAACCGAGAGCAGACGTTGGGGTGGATATCAAAAATGTATTTGACGGGGTCCCACACCACACAATCATGTCCCAAGCCAGAACTGCCGGCCTAAAAGGGCGACTATATAACTTCATTGCCGCGTTTCTGGAAGGTCGCTGTTTTCAAGTGCAAGTAGACCTAGCCACTAGTACCATGCATCACAACAAAGTGGGGTACCGCAGGGGTCGGTTATCTCACCGACTCTTTTACAACTTGGCGATGCCCACCCTCCCACACCGTCTTGAAGCAGTGCCTGGACTAGGTTATTCAATATATGCCGATGACATCACGCTTTGGATAACAGATGGGTCCATCGGCCAGGAGGAAGACATACTCCAAAATTCCCTAAGCATTATGTACAGTTTTGCGACCGAAGTTGGCCTCAGAACATCCCCGGAGAAGACTGAATACTTAGTCATACACGGCGGCAAGAAAGACGAGAAGAACATGTATACCCTCTCTAGCGGAGACGAACCCATCACCACGAAATCTATAATTCGCATCCTGTGCATGTGTTTGAAAGAAAATTGCACAGCTAACAAATGGTTCTAAAAAACCAAAGAATCAGTAAAACAGATCCTACACGTCCTTCGACGAATCTCAACACGCATCCGCGATGTCCGCGAACGCAAGATGAGGCAATTCGTGCAGGCATTTGTCGTCTCACGGCTCCTCTGTGGTCTTCTCTATCATCCGGTCAATCGGACTCAGATGCTAGCTTTAGACAGACTCATCAACAGGGCGCGAAGACTCATTACAGTCCTTCTCAGGTACACACACCTAGACGCTCTCAAGAGTTGCGGGGCATCAATGATCTCAGCGAACTCGTATCCACGCACTACAACATCCAGAAGGCATGGCTTCGCACAACACCAGCCGGCCGGTCTATCCTTGCCAAACTAAGCTACGCCGTGCACGATCTAACCGAGCTTCCACAGCAGACCCCGTCATGGGAACACATTGTCCTCACCGACGAGACTTCTTTACCCCAGCAGATACAGGGCACCGGCAGAGGGTACTTTAAGTGCCCTCTCAAAAGACGGCACTTAAAGTACATTCGCTCGCTTGACGACTGCACCCACGTGATCTACGTCGATGCATCCCTGCCAGCTGATCACTCATGCGCTGTCTACGCCACGGCGTGGTACAACTGTAACACAGAAGCACAGGCACGACACCTGCACAAAACGGCTACGCCCCCGCTCAGCACCCAAGTGAAGCTTCAAGCCATCACGGACTTTGCGCGAGACGCGCTTCTTACGGCAGATGAAGACGCCCCAGTCACGCACATCATTTATACCGACTCGCAAGCAGCACACCACATATGCTCGGACACCAAATATACCGGACCTACCTTACACGAGCTCAAGGTGGCCGTCTCATCTCTGAAAGCATCCGGCTATCAATTCATCATACGATGGGTCCCTGCCCACTGTGGCATACCCGGTAATGAGAAAGCCCACAGACTAGCTCGTGCACACCTCCTCTCCGCGCTGGCCAAGGGTCTCTTCTATTCCTCATCTCTAGGCCACCCCTCCCAGGAGTCTGCCAACCCTTGGCACGACTTGCGCACTACCAAAGCCCAGCGAACCGCCTACCCCTCCATGACCACTAACCCACTATCAATCCCTAAGGTTCCCTCCCAACATTTCTCTCGTAGGGAAGCCGTCATGATTCAACAAATTCAGACAGGAACCCTACTGACACCTCATCTCTTACAGCGGTTTCGCGGGAACGATAGGGCGGAATCTTCCACAGCCTATGACATCTGCAAGAACTGCAACTCTAAGGCAGACCAGGTTCATCTCATGTGGTCTTGCCCGTTGTATGATATTCCAGGACAACGGGCTTTGGACCTCATCACAAACGCCCCAGCACCCGCATCCCTGAACGCCTTGGCATGAACAGACACCACCATATCCCCCAAGCATGCTTTGGAGCCCTAGGAGGCACTACTCACCTTCATAAGAGACCCAACTGCGCCTCCAGTGGGGGACCGGCTCCTTCCGGCTACAGCAAAGGGGATACGGCCTCCCCCTCCCTCGTCGACGAAGGCCCTGAAGCAATTAAGTGTTGCCCTCCTCCTCCTCTCCCCTTCTTTGGTCCCCGCTCCCTGATCCCTTATCCTCCTTCTAACTGACCTCCGCAGCGCGCTCCACGCAATATAAGGTCAGTAAACGTGTTTTGAATCAAACGGCAAGAGCAGCATATTCAAATCGCAGAAATAAGCGTCCAACTGGTACCGTTTTTCTGACATCCCGAACGGTGTTTCCTGAATGGGGATTATAGGGCGCTCGCGCGAGGTTCGAAAAACCGGTTCTCTGGTCCTGCCGCCAGCGCTGCTGAGAAGCAAATGTCTAGATAAGTATATTTTTTTCTTTCTTTTTTTTTTTGTGCAAATTTGAAACATTTTTTTTAATCTTTTCTTGCTAAAGAAAAAACAACTTTTTTATGGAATAACAACACTTAACGGAGTGACACACTTTATTTGGCCTGCATAAAATAAATTCTGAGTATTCTTGGCAACGCTGCCAATCACAAAGTCGACCATTAAACGTCACAAATTTGCCGCCAGCCACGCGTTCTGAACGCAGTTCGATTCGGCCAGAAAGTTCTGAAATATTTCTGTCTTAGTTCAGAGGGGTTCAGGAGTCTTGCGGTGGCGTCGCAGAACCAGTGCAGCCACCGCGTTAGGACTGGCGCAGTGATCGACTTCCGAAGTACCGATGAAACAAATGGGCAAGGCGTCGTCTGCTCTTGCCATCTACTCTGTGTGTCGCCATGGCATTTCGCCTGCTTGCGCTTGTATGAGAGCATTTGCACTTCTTTTATATTAGTTTCTTTAACAAAATAGTTCACATGCCTGTTTTTTTACATCACTAAACAGTGCATTAAAAGTGCGTGCAGCATCAAATGAAACATGTCTGCACTTCTAATAGCTACCGTCTGCTTTCGTGCTGCAACTGCTTTCATAGACATTTCATCGAACTCGCACACCCGGATAACATCGCGAAATCAAGACGACAGTGTCAGGTCAGAACCTACTGACGGTTGCAGTAGCGCTCATCGAGAACGAGAGCGACGATGAGCTCGAAGACATCGTTGCGCTTCCCTCGATTGTATCGGCACGAACTGAAAGGAACAGGGTTTTCCACTAGTACAAGAAAGTGATCAACACTTGCCTCGACTTCGAGTTTATGGGTCCTTTCAGGCTTTCAAGAGTTTTAAGACAAATGCGGATCTGGTTCGAAGATATGAAGCTTCGCCGTCTTACTCGGATTCATTGGTGGACGACCGCAGATTTCGGCGCAGACGTTGCTGATCGTGCTTAGTTGCTTAGGCACGAGAGCCACAATGTAGCAGTTCGTGGCTCTCGTACCAGATTGCGGCTAAAAAGCGGCGCGCGTTCCGCAGGCGGCGACAATCGCAGAACCAAAGACAGACACGGTAACAAAAAGGAACTGTAAAGCAGACGACATCAGTACCCCGAAAAAAAAACAGTCAAAATATCCCGACAAACTATTTTTAATCGATTATGTGTCAACTCAATGTGTTTTATTAGTAAGGATGATAAAATAATGCATTAGCAACTGATATGAAGAAAGCACGCGCCGCTTTTCAGTCGACAATGTCGTCTGCTAATGACGCCGGCTCTCGGCTCCGCATGCTCGTTCGTTGCCATCAGTTGGCGTCGCAACCGCTTGCGCCATCTCTTGTCTCCCGTGCGAAACAGCGCCGTATTGTTTGAAGACCGGTGGCTTCGTTGCGTTTCTATGGGAGTTGAGTTTTTTTTTTTTTTACTTTTTCCTCATGTAAATTCGATCTTTGCAAATTTTACAACCAAACATTTACCATCTGCGGGCAACGCTGCACAAAATCGTAGCGCGATAGGTTAAAAAACCGGAATTTGCGACAGTTTTAAAGAGCCTGGCCGCTATTTGGGACACCCGGTACAACTTAACATTGTCCCAAAGCTTAGTTTAAAATAATAATCAACAAAAATTTTAAAAACTAGAGGGGCAAACAAAATGAACACGATAATTTCAACGAATTTATTCATACGCCACGATAGTGTACCAGCAAAAAAATGGCCTGTGAACCAGTCAAACAGTTAGTCAAGTTCACAGCAACAGGGTGCTGGCAAGCACTATTGAAACTGAAGCACGCCTACTCTTCCGGTGCACTCTTATTGATGGCAGTCACTAGGCGCTCATGCAGAGCCATCCTGTCGATAAGTCGCTGATTGCGATTGGCCTCCATGTCAGCGAACACCTTGAGCAGCGAGCCCAGGGCGGTTTCCCTCTTCCTCTTGCTCGGTGTGCCGGCCGAAGATCGCGGGTTCGAGGACGGAGCCATCTATGAGGCAAGTGACGCGGGTCCTGCCTCTGCCCCTCGAAAAGTTTCAACCTCGCTGCTGTAACAATATTTTTAATGCGAAAGCATTAACTGTCCTATCGAGCGAAGCCGGGGGTGTCTGTAACTTTGAAAAACGGCTCCACAAAAACTCCCATTTTCTGAGCGAAACGTCACCTAAACTTTTATTCTCATTGGCTGATCGAAATGGCACCTAAATGTGGGTCATCAAGCACGCGCTTCAGAAATTAAACACAAAGAAAAGCAAAACAACGCAATGCTTCGTCACGGAAGCCGTCGTGAAGCCAGCAGGGTTCTCTGCGCCTCCGCATTTAGGGGAGCGTGATGTCACCGCCGACGCACGTGTGCGTTAGGAAGACGCGGCGCGCTGCTTGTGGGAATGTGCTGCGTGCAGGCGAAATCCACCATCGTCATCAAGTCTGGGAATACACGGCGCGGCGGTCTGCGCGGCGCACCGCCGCACTCGCTGCCGGCGCTGTGGCCGCTTCTGCTCGTCTCGGCGCCGAGAAAGCTTTCGCATTGACAACTCATAAGAAGTGCTTAGGGGTCCTCGGAATTGTTTTCTATTCTGTTACGTTTATTATACGCCTTTCAAGTACTGACTTGGTCTCGGCTTCCTTCTCAACCACCCTTCCCCGTACACACAACACGATTGGTGAAATGTGGTGCTTCCTCTCGAGAATTTTAATTTTACAATTGATGGCCAAAATAAAGGGTTAGTGAAGGTACATACTTCTCGTATACGAAATACACCCAAGAGTGGCCCGGCTTGTTTTGTTCTATTTGGCGTTCTTGCAGGCTCTTTCTAATGACTTCCACTTGTTCTCGGTCTGCTCAGCTCTGATATCGCCGCCGAATCCCAAAACGACGGTGTCGGCCAGTGCTGCCAAAGGGCTCGTTTGGTCCTAACTACTTGTTTACTATTAGCATGTATTCTAAAATATCCCGGCCAATGCATACCTGAAACCTCCCTTTGTTCTTATAGTGAAAAGAACAGAGCACAAAACGACAAGAACAGAGAGAAGGAATACGCACAACACACAAGTGCTGTTCCTTCTCTCTGTCCTTGTATTGTTGTGCGCTGTTCTGTTGACTATGCCATCATACCAACTCGCTCAACTTACAACACTTCTACCTTTGTTTGAGACGCTCCCACAGTTGCTTATCACAGCCCACTAAAACATCGTTTTCACCGCACTCCACAGCTTCCGTCGACGTCCGCCGTGGACGGACGCGCAGGTTGCAGGACAGCTGGAACTGTGTCCAGCTCGGAGGCTAAGAGGAGTGTAACTCACTTCCCGTCTTAAAGAATAAAATGCGAGCATAATAAGCATCGATGTATATTTATGAGGTAATGATTGGCGTAATTCACCAAACGTAAGCAAGGCTGCGTAAGTGAGCCAACGCAGCCTTCTTACGATTTTTACAACATCATATTTGAGCTAAATCCTACGCTCAGTTATGTACACCATCCCGCTTCCATCCACTACGGGTGTACCATTTTCATCCACAAAAGAAAATACTTCAGTTTCAACGTTACTATATATAAACATAGCCTCCTATATACTCATAAAGTATGGAAGATCGCCACGAGAAGCTGCCGTCGAAATGGAAAATTTGGAGCGGCAGACATGGGATGAGAGGAGAGCCACCTGACTGCCGCCCCGCACCGACGAAACGCCGAAACACACTTCTCCCGAGTGAACAAGTGTGTTTCGGGTCCTCGCCATTGCAGAATCTGTGCGCTGAACACCAGAAATGCTCTCTGCTACCAGATCCTCGCGCTCCAAATTTGCGACCGGGCACTCTATGGCTCCGTCCTTGATTTGCCAGGCATGTATAACAAATATGCTTCCACTGATCCAGCACAGCGAGCAAGAAAGAGAGGAGTCGTCTGCTTTCGTTGTCTACTGCTGCACGATCGGTGAGCTGGCTTCGGAGGCCGTGCAGGCATTTGCGGAACTTGGACTGAACTCGTTCATAACTAGGATGAATCGAACGCCGCAGTTCAGCGGTGGTTCAATCTCCGGTTGAATCGAATGCGCCAGTTCTTGCACTGCTGAGCTAGTTAAGACAGTTCAGGCGAATCGGAGAGACCTACTCTCTTCATGCGTTTGTTATCAGCGAATCAACCAATCACGCACATTGAATGGAACCCTGCGCTCCTTGCTTAGCGTGATTGGTTCAGCCGGTGATAAGATACCCATAGGATAAGGAGCGGGCGTGATGATGCACTTTTGATGCAGCTATACTTCGTTTCACCTTCCGTCCAGACGCAGCCGATGCTACGAGATTATATGACGAATCAGACGACGTCAAAAGGGCACCATCATGGTGTTCGTAATGGTTCTGTCTGTGTTTTTTATCGCTGAACCAATCATAAACAGAACAAGCCTAGTGATTTGCACTTTTGACGCTGCTTGATTGGTCCCGTTCCCTCGTAGCATCCGCTGCGTCTGGACGGAAGGTGAAACGAAGTATAGTTTGGCTCCGCCGTGTCGGATGCGGTCGGGCTTAACAAAGTATAGCATGTATTCTCAAGGCTTGTCATGTTCGCGCTCCTGGCTTCGTGATTGGTTCTTGGGCGTTCTTATCACCTCGTGCTGCGCTCAGATTGGCTGCTGAGCGATAATGAGATGTTCAAGACATGCCACGTGTTTCCAGCCGCATTTAACACCACGTGACTCGATGTAACATGACGCCAATTTCTCCACTAAATGCATCGGATAGAGTGACACCGCACGAGATGATGGCACGAGGCGTGGTCACGAAGCGTCAGTTTTTACGCCAAATTGAGCGGAAAAGTCGTCTTTAGATGGCAATAATTTTCCTGTTAAATTTTACGAGAAACGTGACGTCACGCTTCTTCGTGGCGGTTTTTCATATGAAATTCGGGTGATAAGGCATATTATGGGTTTGAAAGTTACTAAAATAGAAAGCAAGTTGTAGTTCTAAGTTTTGCTTTGTTTAGCATCTCTGTGAGCATAGACATGTGCCGTTTCAGCGAATATTTTATTCCTTTCAGATGTGTATGAGCTCGAAGAAGTATCCCACCCTTCAACTCGGCGTGGCCTTATTTGGGCTCCAATTTGAAAACCAATTGCACGACTGCGATAATCAGCGCCATTTATATTCCCCTGGATATTGGCGTGCAGATTCAGTGCCTTCGTACATGAAGAACGTCATTGGGGATCCCGACTTCCTGCGCAAGAAGCCCCCATGCTGATCAAGCGTGATACGCACAAACACACAAAATAAAATTGCAATCGACTACACAAATTGATATGCGACCTAGCAGCAGCAGCTGTTACGTTCTGGAAGGGCGTGCTCTAGGAAATTTGCATTTAATCAATCTGATACAGAAAATTTGCTTTAAAAGCTTCGGTTTTAGCAGCATAGTTGTAACCAACGTGCCAGGTCAGTATTCCGCGCCCCTCGCTGTTCTCGTGCCGCTGCGGCCCTCCGTCTGCTCTGCCAACACCCGCTAGATTAATCAAAGGCCGCGCAATGCAATCTTGACGTCATCACTGTGAAATTAAGCGAATGCAGACTGGACGAAAATGCTGCGTCAGCACGCGGCTGCGGAGCGTGTCCCATCAACGTGCCAAAGGACGCTGGGCAGCGGGGTTGGGTGCTATCTGACTGTGATGACCCTCCTCGAAGGATACGAAGGATGTCCGCTGACCTTAAATTATTCCTGGTGGTGTTAACTCGGCCCACAGCAGCACGCTTGCCACCCATCTCCTTGAGCAGAGGAATAATCTCACGTGTTCTTTTCATGTCTGAAGGGGGAGAGCGGAGTGAGAGCAGTGTTTATGCCCTGACAACCTTGCCGAGGGGGAAGGGGGGGGACGGAGTGGAGGAAATAAAGAAAGGGCGCGATGTCGCGACTTGCAATAGGTGACGTGGTTATAAGAGGGGCGATGGCGATGGCGATTCTAAAATTTAATTCAGTCTGAGCCACCATTTTTTTTCACTTCAAATGTTTACAAAACATTAAAGCTGTCGTTCAGCAGCATTGCATATGAATGTTTTTCGCTTTACACAAGCATAATTACTGGAAATAGTTATACCAACGTGTTTTCATGCGGAACGCCACTTAACAAAAAACATCCTTGTCGCGGTTTAATTTCAAAGCCGAATGTGGTCGTTTTTTTCAGTCTCTTCTTCGCAAAACTAGGTGACGAAGTTCTGGAAGTAACCTCGTTGAATTTCTATACAAACAATCTCCCGATTTTGTCATTAAAGGGGCCATGAAATGATATCGGGTTAAAATGTTCCACGACTTTGCAGAGGCGCACTGGTTCTAGTCTGGCCCAAGTATATTCGCACGTACCTCCACTGATTCAGAAGCTTTTTCAGAAGATTCTTTGTCGCGGTGAAATTTCGAAAAAAATGGAACTATTGCTTTCAGTCTTACCTTCGCAAAGCTTGAGAACCTTATTCTGGGATCGAAAACGCCCGCCTTTCAACAGTCGAGTTAAGCTCATGGATCAGACACGAGAACTGCGTTAGCACTAGGCGTCGGCTCACCCCTTGCAGCAATCAATGCCTTGGCGGGCACTCGGGTAGTGGCCCGTGCCCAACTACTGCTGTCATGAAAATAACCGAACTCAGAAAATGCCTAGACCTCAGCGCACGTCTTCTACTTTGTCAACCCCAGTGCGTGGCTATGATGAACTTTGGCGGCATTAGTTAGTTACCAGGTACCAGGCCACGTGCCCGCTTGTTCTGGCTACGAGCTGAGGTGATGAGCGATGCTCATATTTCTCGAATTTTTTCGGCGAGTGCCATTGCCTAGGCATAAATACTAAGGCAAGTTTATTCAGTTATTAACGTTAGGGAGTGATTCCAAATAGTATTTCGCGAAAGCAGAAAAATCGTTTCATGACCTCTTTAAGCTAAAGGGAACTAGAGGAGAGGTAGTTACCTCAGCGAACCCTCACGGGTTCCCCACCTCGAGTCCGACGGCACGAGAGGACGCACGTAAAGCATGGGCTGCGGTAGTGCATACTTCATATAGCCTTTGCTGCACTATTTGCGTCGTCGTCGTCCTAGTCGGTTTGACCTTGCACATCGTTCGACATAAGCGACAGAACATTTGTGGGAAAGATCTGATCGGGAGCCAGTTCACGCTGCCAAACCGCCAAGTCATACCAGCTCGCCGAAGGTCCTCCGGAACGCTCGGATCCTCCAGCCCATGGTACCGCTGCACCGCCACGTAAATCCGAGACTTTTCCACGCTCGCCGCTTCACAGCAATGTATAGGGCGTGTCGACCCTGGATCTTACTACCCCATTTGAAATTCAGTGCCATCTGGTGACTCAAATATCAGTTTACCTTTAACCGTACGAATGGCGGTGGATAGATGGATGGATGATATTGTCTATTTCCTTTGTAACGGGTGGTATCTTGAGCGACCTAGCATAAGAAAATGTCTTCCTCTCCCACTCCAACGTTTCCCCTCTACATCCCTGCAATTACCACCGGGCCGGGGGAAAGAACCACCAGGCTGACTTTTGGGGATCTGGCAAATACAAAATAAAAATAAAAAAAGGAAAACGCATCCCCGCCTTGTCCCCCCGGAGTGGAAGTCGCCAAGTTTTCTCTGGTAAACCTTGTTGAGGTTGGTAGGGTACGTTGTTGGGCTAGTTGGTTCATAATAATTTAAACATATAAAATAGCGTTACAAAAAAACAAGGTCCAAAAATTGAACAGGACAAGCGCAAGTGGGTCTGGGTTCTTTCCAAACCCAGACCTACTGAGATAAAGGATTGAGATTTGGGACCGGAGCTAAGCCAGAGGGAGTCCCAATTTTCATCCGTCCTTTCTGTCTCCAGTTGTGCTAGTTGCTTTTACCAGTTTCAGTTTTCCCTAGTGTCCTTTCACCAATTCTTCTGATCTCTTTTTCGTTAACTCATCCCTTTTATAATCCACCCTTCCATCTTCTCCACCCGAAACCCAGGGCCCCTTCTATGCCTGTTCTCCCCTCGGGGAGAAAATGTTTAAGGCTCTTGCACTTCATAACCAAGTAAGTATTTCATAGTTGCGCTCTCCATTTCACAACTGTAAAAAACTGTATAGATATATCCTCGAATTTTGCCTTTAATGTCTTGGTTCTTAGTACCCCAGTTCTGGCCTCAAAGAGTAAAGAGATTTCCCGATAATTATACAAAGTTTATTTTCTCATTTTCTGTTTTCGTAATCTCTACATAGTTATTTCTGGTTTCTCCTTCATACTTCCTTCCCACATCTCTCTCCCCGCATCCTTAACTTTGTTTTCTACTGACTTCGTTTCACTGTCCACCTGTCAAAATTTGTTTCTGAGCGTTTAAGTTTGTTTCATCTAATTTGTGTTCAAGCTTTTCATATATAGTATCTAATATATCTTAGCTGCCCAGCTCATCTGCTCCATATCAGTAAGCCTTTCGTCAAACTTTTCTTGTAGCCTCTCTGCTCCCAAAAGGTGCCCCAACCATATCCCCCTGTACCCCATCATTTGGTGTGTTACCATGTGCCCCTATAGCTAACCTGCCTATAGTCATTTGCTGTACACCCAGGTATTTGTACTTTTCTACATGTTCTATCACAGTGTCTTGTCTCTCCAGAGGCTCGTCCTTCTCGTCGTTATGAACTAGTATTCCAGACTGAAAGTTAGGCCTAAAGTGTCCCCTTTCCTTCCGCAAATTTTAATTAGTCCCTGTTTTGTCTCTTGACTATATGCTACAAGTACAATGTCATCTGCATACATCAGCCCTTGTAAAACTTGATTTTATTTTTCACTCTCTCCATGTAAGTCAGATCAAATGCTAAACTTTATTGCTCCAACCTTTTTTTTTTCAATTTCACTAAGGTATATTATAAAGAGCAGGGAAGACAGTAAACAGCCCCGGCTAAGTCTTCATTTTATTGTTGCTTGTTTTGTGGTTTCGGCTTCCCAAGTTATAAGCAGACTTGTACACGTTACTGAAAAATAGTAAGGAATACAGTTACAATTACTCAAGGCTAAATTGTAATTAATTACAATTACCATTACCCTCCAATAAAAGTAAGTGACCGTTACCTCGAAAAGTAATCCGTTACCTTCGTTGCGTTGCTTTAAACATTTTTTTCCTCAAGTAATAAAACAAAGGGAAGAGGGTTATTCAAGTCCTTATTGTTGCTACCTGTTTCATTTATTGACCTTAAGCATTCTGAGAAACTGCTGGCTCTCGAAAATCTTGTCAGACATTTGAGTGATTTCTTACTGAAGATGTCGATTGCTACGCTGATCACCCTTTGTGCTGAGGCTATAGATGGGAGTGCCATATTTCTCCTCACGAATGCTTTATGCTGTGCATTGAGCTTCTTCAGCGAAACAATGGAAGTACTATTTATCTCGAAGACAGACCAAAGCTTCGTCGTTGCAGCCGTTGCCTGATATTCAATAGTTTTAGATCATTCCGAAAACCCTCGATTACGGTGCCCGATAACGATATGATGCATGCGCAAAGGCGGCGGCGGAGTATCGCATATCGTTATTGGTGTAACTAAGAAGATCTACTAAAACTCTCTATTGTTGAAATCACGAAGCTGTGAAGTCGTCTTACAACGAGCCAAAACTGAAAAAAGAATTGGTTTGTGTACATCTTACTATTCGCAACTTTCATGACCTATAGGGGGCGCGACGGCGGCTATCAAAATGGCTGTCATCTAGATGATCGCCTTAGAACATCAGTACGAGGCGGGGTATGCAACGCGTGAGTAATTCTAGTTTTGCTTTATGCGAGCAGCGCTGGAGCCTTACGTTGTATTTTCACGTCAGGAAGGTGTAGGGAAGCACCTTTATTGTGAAGCCGATCATCCAGGAGCTAGGGAGCGTGATTCGCACACCGTGGTACCACCATCGCTGAAAGTTGCGAATAGGGGGCATTCACTGGACGCCATGGCTCTAGACGCCATATTTGAGGTCAATGTTTAGAGCGCATGCTCAGAACGAGCTTACATTAATAGCCTGCTAAGACCGGCAATCTTGATGGTGTGGAATGCACGTTGCAAAAGAACTGTGGAAGCTGGCCGTCAGCACGCGCTCAGCAACCACGCACACGGATATGGCCGCCAGTGAATACTCCCTATACCTGAATATATCGCCACACAATAGCAAAACATAGTTGGTACCAGTAAGGTGATAAATAAATAATAAATAAGGTCTGACTCGATATTCTTCTTCTTTTGGTTCTGAACAGGTCGAGTCTCGGTCGAGACGTTGGTGGATAAAAGACGTTTTAAATTTATAAATATAAGTAATAGTGTTCACACGGAAAGAATAAAAACACAAAAATATACGAGGGACAGACACACACAATTCTTTCAACGAGCAACTACATTTAAATGATGTCCATTACCCTATGATGAACCACTTTGGTCACGGAGAAAATTAAGTGAAGACGAAAATACTAGAAGATACCAGAAAAAGATAAAAATAAAGATAGCTGAATTAAACCCCCTGAAAAGGAAGAAGAAGCCGAAAACTGGAGGAGATTTTTTTCTATGACAACTCCAAAGCTGAAACTTCGTTTCAGCTTGGGTCCAGACACAGCCGATGCTACAAGCGCGAGCTCCGGGCTTCCAGCGTCCCTGCCAAGCACGCGCGCTCGTTCAATACAGGCACTGTTCAGGGCCACACGCTCGTGCTTGTAGCATCGGCTGCGTCTGGACCCAAGCTGAAACGAAGTATAGGGAATCCATCTCTGGTGTCGATAACGACAGCGAGGGCTCGGAAACATTGTCTGTGGCAGTTTCGATCTTAAATGCTTCGATTAGCTCTCGTCCATACTTGTCCTTGTGTGAGCCTAGCACGGTAGTGTATTCATAGCTAGGAGAGCAATCTTGGCAGGTGCGGGCATAGACAACAATTGAATGGTAGGAGTCGGATGACGCCTTGTCGACTTCGAGAAAGGGTTCCCAAGGCAACGTTGAGGCATCGTCGCGTCTGGCCGATGTATTGGCTGCCACAACTCAGCGGAATAGAATAAATTGGCTTTTCTTGGCATTTGACGTATTTGTTGGAGTGTTTGATGGTGCATTCTGGTGGACGACTTTCGTTATTTACCCTCTGGCACACTTGTTTTAGCTTCATCCTACATGTGAATACCACCTTCGTTTCGAAGCGGGCAGCGAGACTCTTCGGGCGATGGGCAGTATTATGTACGTATGGAATACAAGCCGGGATGTGTGTGGCTGTGTCCTTTGTTAGATGATCGACGGTTGGGGTCTAAAATAAGTAATAGAGAACAAAAAGAAACACCAGGACATTCATAACAACACTTAATTAGAACCTCGGTTAAAACAAGCGAAATGTAAACGCACGTTTGCCGTGTGTACTTTTCTTGATGCCGTCCAAAAACGCACGGAGCACGGACCGATTGCAGCTTACTCCGGTGTTCTCCAGATACACGTCCGCTGACGCCACCGGCAGCAAAGGGCAGAGAACTAAGCCACACAATGGCCCCATTCGTGAGTTTCTCACTTTCCTCAAGCCCAGAACCTTAAGTCTACGTCAGCCACCATTATGTTTTATTTGCAAAAATCTCTGCTTGAGATAAGATCCATCCTGCTAAAGTACAAACAGCAACAAGAAAAAAAGGAAGACAATTATTATTTTCGAAGTGCTCGCAAAACGCAAAAAGCTTACTCACAAAAAGGTGACTGAGATGCAGATAACCTGGCTGAAATTCACAGATAAGGTCTGCCAAAGAAACACTAGCGGTTAGACCACAAAAAATAAGTACTTTTAAAACAGGGTCAAATAAGGTGAAAGAAGCAGAAAAAAATACATCCTGTTTTCTAAGAGAAGATAGGTTTGCAGCAACAAACGAGGATGCTTGTGGCAAAAACACCTTCACATATTATCACATCTCTTTTAGTGAATTTTTGGGTAGACGGGGCTGTAGTCATTAGAAATGATATATACATTAATATTTACATATTTACATTGAAAGTTAAATACGGGTCAGTCTGAGGGAACGAAGATCCATGGCTGGTTGCTGCAGCTCGACCGGCGTTCTTTCGTGCCTGCGATGGTGTCGGGCTGCTCGTGTCTCGGAGCCTTGCTCCTGCTTGGCTCGTTGCCAGATGCGCGCGCTTGTGCGCGGTACTCTGGCTTGTTCAATGTTGGTCGCTACAAGGGCTCCCCCTTACCGCAAAGAGTGGTTGAAGAAGAGACGGCTCTTGGTTGGAGTCACCAGATTGGCCGTCTATAATATGGTGTGGTTGCGTTTCTCATGGAACAAGGTGGAGAGCAGTTGTTCGCAGCATCACCAGACGGGCTGTGGTACCAGCAGATGGGGTGTGCCGAGCTTGGGGAACGACTGCAGTCGGTACTCCGCTGGGAACTGGAGAAGGAAGGCTGATGTTGAATCCGTCTCGTACTTTGTAGTTGGGAAACCAGTACCAAAAGCTGGTGAACCATCTCAGCAAGGTCAAGGATGGCGGCTGCGTCTGAGGGTTCGGTAACTGTCCCGGGCGCGACACCGTCAGCTGATGATCCGGTTGTGTCGAAGTGGGTCATATCGGAGTGGGAGGACCGTAGGTTAAAGTTCTCGTTATCCGGGTCACCAATTTGTAGTTATTACAAATCATATATACATTATTATTTACATATCTACATTCAAAGTTAAATACGGGTCAGTCTGAGGGAACGAAGATCCATGGCTGGTTGCTGCAGTTCGACCGGCAGAGGTCGGCATTTTAGGTCGCCCTCACTCACCCTCACCCTCACAGCCACACTCACGTCAGCCCCTCACTCACCCTCACCCTCACAGCTACACTCACCCTCATCCCCTCACTCACCCTCACACTCACACTCACCTTCAGCCCTTCACTCACCCTCACTCACCCTCACGCCCCTCACGCACTCACCGCCCTCACGGCCCTCACACCCCTCACGCCCTCACAGCCCTCACAGCCCCTCACGCCCCTCACGCACTCATGGCCCTCACGCCCCTCACGCACTCACCACCCTCACGGCCCTCACACCCCTCACGCCCTCACAGCCCTCACGCCCCTCACGCCCCTCACGCACTCATGGCCCTCTCGCCCCTCACGCACTCACCGCCCTCACGGCCCTCACGCACTCACAGCCCTCACGGCCCTCACGGCCCTCACTCACCCTCACACTCATGAATTTTCCTGGTTCAGAAACTCACTCACCCTCACCTCACCTGTGAGGATGAGGGTGAGTGAGGGTGAGTGAGTGCCCTCATGAGTGAGGTTTGCCAAGGTATGATAGGAAGCAGGCCCTGCCGTCTTCGTTGGCGGCGGCTCCAGCGCTCCTTGGGGTCTTTGGAAGGGTGTCAGCCACGTCGGGTCCCCGTGCCGGGAGCGGTGTTGTGAAGCCTCGCTCGCCAGCTCGTGGGTCCGCTCGTTGCCGGGGTGCGCATCGTGTCCCAGGATCCATCGTATCGTTACGGCGGTCCCGTCGTGTCTTTGTAGAGCCGTGCAAGTATTCTTGATGGCGTGCGCGGCGCGGTTTCGTTGGTGGACTGATAAGGCGCTTAAGGGCCTCGGTGTAAAGACCCTCGATTTGCTTTTTGTTACCAGTGAATATTATATAGGGACTTCACCTCAGTGCAGTCTGTGAAGAGGTGGATTTGTATATTTTTTAGCAGATATTTCTGCAGCTCTGATAGCGATACGCGCTACATCGACAACCGACAACTGTGTTTGCGCCCGCATCCTATCGTTATCGGAGTGCGAACACAATCTACTGAAACTCTCTACTGTCAAGAGAATACATTATAAAACTATCAATAGTATGCCATCGTTGGTTGACTGTCGGTACATATGTATAAACTATCAATACATCCGGAGCCGAGTACCGTAAAAACTATCGATGACACTATCGATGGTCGACTACCGCAAAAATATCGATTGCGTGCTATCGGCACTCAATTATTGAAAACTATTGATACTGTACCATTGATAATAGATTTGAGTAACATTGGTAATAGTAATTGAAAATGCCAAATATTTCCTGGGTTGCGTTTGGCAACCCAGGAAATATTCCAAAGCTCATAAGAATTCACGACGGGAGCCTTCAGCAGGCTTATCAAGGAACAATAAAAAAAACTATAGAAAAACGATACAAATACGGTTGTAAAAATAATGACAGTAAATCACCGAGAAACTATCAACAGTGCACTTCTGGAAAGCTATCGAGAGCACTTCCGAAAAATTATCAACACTATACTTCTGAAGAACTATCGATAGTACTTTCGGAAAACTATATAAAGAGCATACTTCTGAAGTAGTATCTAAGTTACATTATCAAAAATACTTTTGAAAGTGCTATCAATAGTCGACTATCGCAAAACTATAAATAGTACTATCGGTAGTTGACTACCGGAAAACTATCGATAGTACTATTCATAGCGACTATCAACGGTCGACCATAGTAAAACTGTTGATAGTCGACTATCGTAAAACTATCGCTAGTATCGATAGTCAATTTATCGATAATTTTGCGTAACTGATGGTAGGTCCTCACTCAAACTCAAAAATAGTTTGTGCTGTCACCGCAGTTGGTGCGTTGACGCTGGTGTTGTGCGCGGAGGCGCGAGTCGCCACCGTCGGCGTGCATGTGCGCTTGAAAAAGAGCCGGCGCCGTCCTCCGCCGCTCCGCCGCTCGGTCACCAGACACCTAGGCGCTGCGGCCCTCGGGAGGGGATGCTTTGTCTTTTGGTTTGTTTCCCTTCGACTCATTTTGCACCTTGGCCAAGTGGCCGAGAAAGACGAGCCTTTTATAAGCTTTTTTTTCTTTTTTTAGTTCGGTTTGCTTTTATATTTATTATACCTAGCTTTATTTACTCAACACTGTCCGGCATGAAAACGCAGCTTTGATTTTTTAAGCATCGAAATTCAGTTTTTGTTATATCTTTGTGCATATATGTTTCTGCTGTTGCTGTTTTTTTTTCTGCTGTGCTTACTACAACAAGGGTTACACATTTTACAATTATAATTTCATCCAGTTGAAAAAAAAATATGACGGTAAATATTAAACGTATTTTACTTTTTCGAGAACCTCCGAGCTGAAGTCATGACAGCCCGTCAGGTCCTTCATCTCTTTGGGGGATCCCCAAGAAAAGAAAACACTTCCGATCCCCAACAAACTTGTTGGGATCGGAGCGCTGTGTCTGTGTCTTCTTCTGTGTCCGTCGTCTTTTTGCGCTTTTTAATCATTATGAATCGCTAACTTGCCCAACTTTCTACCCTCGTTAACATTCCCGATTCTTTTCATCTCGTTCCCACTGTTTTCCTACCAGTCGTGCAATTATTGTATTTCCGCTCGCGCTACCGGTAGGAAGGAAAGCGCTCCCGGGTTATTTTTTTACGAGGACTACTCAAATTTTGAGTTGACTGGTTGCGATGACTATACTACGTGCAAATTTGACCGCGCACATTTATGATAAATTTATTTATTTTGAGTAAATCTCGACTATAATTATGTTTTATGCGAAAGGACCCCTCTTAAAAATTCGGCGAAGTGCTTGCTTTATGGACTTATGCCAGGCATTGAAAATAGGCCTGTATACTCGTATACTTTAAACGACTTTATTTCGCGAATTTCTCAAAGTGCCGGTTTCAAAGAATTTTCCCAAGCACGAACTTCCGAGATTCGGGTCGGTGTGCTCTATATTCATTACCATGGGGTGAATTATTCGCAGGACCAAATGTTCGCGATTATTTTCTTCTTTATTAAATGGCGTATTTTTGGAGATGTTGTCATTGTACAAACAGTGTCGGTTTCTCCATAACAATTATTTCAATATTTAAAAAAAAAAGAGCGAGAGAGAAAAAATAACAAACGCGCACACAGACATGCAAACAAATTACGCAAACGCGCACGCGCATAGGCCTAGGTGGCCCAACCTAAAAAAGTGTTCCGCAGAAGTGTAACTCCTGCCCACGTCTGTATATGTATATGTGTTGACGAACAAAACACAAACATTCACGTCCACATTGAATACGTGCACAGTCACACGCGTGACACCGTGTCACACACACACACACACACACACACATACATATATATATATATATATATATATATATATATATATATATATATATATATATATATATATATATATATATATGATTTATTTCATAAAGGATTGTTGTGAAATTTTTAGAGAAATAAAAGATTGCGAGTGCATACCTCACTGGTTGAGTCTAAATGAAACCGTGCGTGTATCTCGCCGCTAGCGCTCAACGTTGTTTCTGCTGTTGCTGAGCGCTGTTGGATAACTGCGATCTAAGTACTACTCCCCAACGTTTATAGACCTGAAACATTACTTTGGAACGCACGTCCCTTCTCTGGTGCCGATTCAATTGTCCTTAATCTCGGGTTAACTAAAACTTAGTGTTGAGCGTTGTTTACCGTTTGACCTTACACGTAATTCAACAATATCTATACATACCTGGAATTTCTAATTCGCCATTGATCTTGTCGGCAGCACCATTAGCAAATGCATACATGTCTCTGAATAGCTTTTTCTTAGCATAATAAATTTTATGAATGCAATGTACAGCTACTAGTGACAGGGTAAAAAAAATAAAAAAAACTCGAAGAACGCCAGCTTGCCTACAGCCTTACACGCTTTCCGCTTATGCATGTGCTCATGTCTACTACATTCAATTGCTCTTTCGTGTGCTGATATCTCAATTAGGTTTTATTAATTTTTATCTATTTTTGCGTGACTTTTCGATTCATAATAAGCCAATTTATTGGTGCACTGTCGTCTTGTGCAATAGAACTACAAGAAAAAAATTAACGTGCCAGATGTTTTTGAAGATAATTCCTTGTTGTGGACAAATCCCAGTGCAGCTGATTTGTATCACGAGTGACTTAAGCTTGCAATCCATAAATTCATAAAATTCATAATTACAAATGGTCACAGTGTTTCAGGGAAGTTAAAACACCACTTCTATAATTTTTAGTTACGAGATAGCGGGTTTTCAGAAGAAATTCCGGCTTTTCTGCAAGTGCTAATTTTGGCATTAGTGCTTCTGAGGGGATACGGAGTCTACTCATCGACAGGTGACCCTCTGCCGGAAGCGAAAGGTGCGCATACAAAGGCCCAGCACTCCGAAACCTTTTGTTTCCAGCAAACGTAGTGCGTACGGACCGAATGACTGACATAATAAATATCAGTCGATTACAAGAAGCAACTATGATTTTTCAGGAGTGCTCTTTAACGAAATAAACAGTGAACTGATCGCCCAATTCTTCAATGCAAAGAAATAATGAAATCAAGTTTCATATTGTGTTACCGAATAGAGTGTACTAGTGCTCAAAATCAACCAATATCAACATGATGTTTTGAGGATATCTGTCCACAAAGTCATGCTTGTGTACTTTTTTTTGAATAGCCTGTACAATTAGAACAAAAGAGAAGAGGCTAAGGGCGACTGCTCGCAGTTCACTTGAGTTTGCATGCGCCGTCTGCAAAGATTTCTAAAGTCAGAGCGCTTCAAGCAGTAACTTCTGCTATAGAGCACAGCGCCGGTTTTTCATCCGCCGTCAACCAGCAAAACGCCACCCGTTCACCGGCGACTCGCTGTCTGAAGCGGCGAGCGAGCGAACTCTTAACCATTCCGACCCAGCTTCCTTTTTTGTCAAACATAACAAAGAAAACGGCCAACCTAACGCTAGTTGCGCAAACCGCGCTATCAAATATCACCAAGAAGCGAGCCTTAGCTCGCAGAAACTCCTTCTTTCTTACCCGTTACCCAATAACCAAACCGCACCAAGCATCCGCGCGGCGAAATTTTTGTGAGGCGAGCGTCGATCTTACTTGCCGGGAGATGCCGCGAGAGGCCCCAAGGGCCAATACCCGCGCGACCACTCACAAATTATATACGCCTTCAAGCAAAATCAGGCCTCACAGAGAACTCATCGTCTCGCAAAAGCCCACATGCAAATGGAAGCGCTTCATTTGAGCTCAGATCCCTGACGAACTGATGCCTTTTACTCCCCTCACCGCCCTTACGGTCCTTACACCCCTCACGCACTCATTCATTCATTCATTCATTCATTCATTTATTGTACCCTTAAGGGCCCTTCTTCAAGGGCATTACATAAGGGGGGGATCATACATGAAAAAATACAAAAACAAAGCACCAGGTGTTGCAGCTAACAATGCTGCACTTGCATAATATGTGAAAAAATACAATGATTTATTTTTAGTAAAAACGTGAAATAATAGTATCACGAAACAAGGTGGGGTCATCAATGGCCACTATATCAGGTGGCAGGTCGTTCCAGTCTATGATGGTCTGTGGGAAGAAAGATTGGTTAAAATAATTAGTGCGACCAGTGATCCGCGACACATGGCGTGAGTGGTTTAGCCGTGATGATGATCTGCTAGGAGGAAGAAGCAGTGAGGAACGTAGTATTGGGTGAAAATGGTAAACCTTATGAAACAAACTTAAGCGTGTTATTTTACGTCGTACATTGAGAGTTTGGATATCGAGCTGACGTTTGAGAGATGAAACACTAGTCGTTGGGAAATAGTCGTTTAGGATAAATCTAACAGCACGATTTTGGATGGACTCAAGATGGCTGATGAGATAGGCTTGGTGTGGGCTCCAAATGGCTGATGCGTATTCCAATTTCGGTCGCACATATGTTTCGTAGGCCAATTTTCGTAAGTGAGAGGGCGCTTCTTTCAAATTTCGTTTGATGTACCCCAGAGTCCGGGAAGCTTCTGCCACAATAGTTTCGATGTGGTTATTCCAGATTAGATCACTTGTCAGCGTTACACCGAGGTATTTATAATAAGATGTAGAGTCAACTAGGTCGGAGCCAATAAAATATGAAAAGTTGCTTGTTGTTTTTTTTCGAGTAAAGCGAACCAGCTTGCATTTTGACATATTCAATGACATAAGCCATTTGGAGCACCAAGCATAAATTAAACTTAAATCACTTTGAAGCTGAAGATGGTTATTGTGAGAATTAATTTTGCGATACAGAACACAGTCATCCGCGAAGAGACGGATGCTAGACGTGATTGAGTTAGGTAAATCGTTAATAAATATTAGAAAGAGTAAAGGTCCAAGCACGGATCCCTGAGGAACCCCAGAAGTGATGCGACTGCAGTTTGATTTATGGTTGTTAGCAACAGTGAACTGGGTACGAGAAAAAAGAAAGTCACGTATCCAGGAGACAACAAGAGGGTCAATGCCAAGACAAGAAAGTTTATCGATTAGGCGATGATGAGGAACCCTGTCGAATGCCTTCGAGAAATCAAGGAACAAGGCATCTGTTTGGCTTAGTGAGTCAGTATTAGTGAAAAGTTCATGAGTGAACTCTACAAGTTGCGTTTCGCACGAGAAGCCCCTCCGAAAACCATGCTGGCGATTGTAAAAAAAGTTATTTTCTTCTAGGTGGGAAATAACGTGAGAAAATATTACATGCTCAAGAAGTTTGGACGCAATGCAGGTTAATGAAATGGGACGGTAGTTCGAGGGCAGCTTACGATCGCCGCTTTTAAAGACTGGAACGACCTTGCCCAGCTTCCAGTCCAAGGGTAAGCAACCTTGCTCCAGTGACTGAGAAAAGATCAATTTAAGACACTCACTAGATGTAACTTTGGTATTCCTTAGAATTTTCGGGTTTATATTATCGGGACCACAAGATGACGCTAGTTTTAATCTTTCTATGAGGTGAAGTATTCCATCGGCTGAAATGTCAATGGAAGCCATAGGTACAAAGTCGGACAAGGGTAAACATGGAATATCAGTGGTATTTTCACAGGTGAACACAGAAGAGAAATAATTATTTAATACAGTAGCGCAATGAAGCTCAGTTACAGCGACTCCATTTTCGTCCTGAAGATGAATCGAATGAGTGCCTCTAGGCGAAAATATTTTCCAAAACTTCTGGGGATTAGAGCGCAAAATTCTTGGTAAATCTAAAGAGAAGAATTTCTGTTTTGACGATCTAATACTTTTTGTATAAGTTTTGAGGCACGCAAAGTATTCATTCCAAACAGAGTTAACGTTTAGCCGTTTCGCTCTTTTATACAAACGTTTCTTTTTATTGTTCAATGAACGCAGTGTTTTGTTATACCAGGGGTTATTCCTGTCGCTCCGCACAGTGACAGTGGGGACGAACTGCTCAGTGAGACTGTTTATTTTATTTTTAAAAAGTAACCAGTTTTCTTCAACCGACCTTGAAAAAAAGTTTTCGGCGTATGTTTGATAAAAGGAAGATAAGTGCTGATTTATTGCCACGTAATCAGCTTTGTTGAAGTCGCGGATTGTTTTGATTGTGGGGTTCCTCGTGAGGACGGGAATTGATAACTCAACGAGCAAGATATTGTGGTCACTTAAACCTGGAACAGAGTCAACATTTTCTATAAGTTCCGGAGAGCTAGTAAGGACAAGATCAAGAATGTTATCACCACGAGTCGGCTGATTAACAACTTGGATGAGGTTGAAGTTCAAGCAGTTATCGAGAAATTTTCTAGCATCATTCGACCCGCTTGTGGTATAATTAACCCAGTCAATGTCTGGAAAGTTGAAGTCGCCAAAGATTAGGAATTGCGCTTTCGGGTAAAGGCCCTGAATGTTAAGCAAAACAGAGTGCAGATTGTCACAATAATCACTATCCCGAGTTGGCGCCCGATAACATGCGCCGATTATGGTTTGCCTAAATGCCGATGTAATGCAGACGAACACAGTCTCTAGGTCAGGACAGGCTCGAACACAAAATGAGGAGACACATTTTTTTATCGCGATGAGCACTCCCCTCCTCGTTTCGAAATCCTATCGCATCGATAAACGTCAAACTGCAGTTCATCAGGAAAAATTTCGCTGTCGTTTATTTCGGGTTTCAGCCAGGATTCCGTTAGGATGACAATGCTAGAGTTATTGTCACAAATGAATGCACTTAGATCATCACGTTTAGTGATAACACTGCGTATATTAGTAAATGTAACACTGTAGTTCAAACTTTTTGACTGCCTCGCGTGCACTGCTGGGCGAAGGGGTGTGACGTTAGGAATCTTCAGTTATCTAGAGACTTCTATAACAGAGTCGGAGGTAACGTCATATTTATAGCACTTATTATTCATATGCAGCTTATCATAGCGGATTTTGAAGGTTTCATTTTGGGACCGAGCAAACAAGTACAGTTTGTTGCGAGCGGTGCGGACAGCGTCCGATAAGTCTTCTCGAATGGCGTACTCAGAATCTTTTAGTTTAAAGCCCGAAGAGAGAATGTTCTGTCTATCTTTGTAACGCAAGAACTTGACAATGATGGGCCGATTTTTGTTAGGTAAAAACTTTCCAAGCCTATGTGACCGCTCAAGGTCGTTCGGGTCAAGCTTAATTCTCAGCCGTTGCTCACAAAAGCTCAAAATAGTTGCCTCCGATTGAATCCATAGTACTCACGCGCCTCACCGCCCTCCACGCACGTATGCCCTTCACGCACTCACTAGCCTCACACCCCTCACGGTCCTCACGCCCATCACGCGCTCATACCCCTCACGCATTCATGGTTCTCACACCCCTCACGGCCCTCATGCCCCTCACGCACTCACCGCCCTAACGCCCCTCACGCCCCTCACGCACTCATACCCCTCACTCACTCACCGTCCTCACACCCCTGATGGCCCTCACGCACTCGTGGTCCTCACGCACTCACCGCCCTCACGCACTCATACTCCTCACACACTCACGCACTCATCGCCCTCCGTTTATTAAAACAGTTTATTTCCAAAAACGATCAATTTCAAACCTGAACCAAGTCTTTTGTTGTCATCATCACCGGCACGAGGTATCACGTGAAAATATTGCGTCCCTGATTGGATGCAGCCGCTTTCAACGTCTTCGAATTGCTCCGAGTTGCTCGCTTGTTTTGAGCCGGACCCGATCTCAGCAATTCGTGTCGATCTAGGGAAAGCTGGGGAACAATCCGCCAGCAACATCGAAATTGCTGAGAAAGTTGCTCCGTCTGAAGGAGGCCTCACACCCCTCACGCCTCACCGCCCTCACGTCCCTCATACCCCTCACGCACTCATGGCCCTCACACCCCTCACGCCACTCACCGCCCTCACGGCCCTCACACCCCTCACGCACTCACCACCCTCACGGCCCTCATACCCCTCACGCCCCTCACGCACTCATGGCCCTCACACCCCTCACGCCCCTCACGCACTCACCGCCCTCACGGCCCTCACACCCCTCACGCACTCACCGCCCTCACGGCCCTCACACCCCTCACGCCCTCACGCCCTCACGGCCCTCACACCCCTCACGCCCCTCACGCACTCACCGCCCTCACGGCCCTCACACCCCTCACGCACTCACCGCCCTCACGGCCCTCATACCCCTCACGCCCCTCACGCACTCACGGCCCTCACACCCCTCACGCCCTCACGCACTCACGGCCCTCACACCCCTCACGCCACTCACCGCCCTCACGGCCCTCACACCCCTCACGCCCTCACGCCCTCACGGCCCTCACACCCCTCACGCCACTCACCGCCCTCACGGCCCTCACACCCCTCACGCCCCTCACGCACTCACCGCCCTCACGGCCCTCACACCCCTCACGCACTCACCGCCCTCACGGCCCTCACACCCCTCACGCACTCACCGCCCTCACGGCCCTCATACCCCTCACGCCCCTCACGCACTCATGGCCCTCACACCCCTCACGCACTCACCGCCCTCACGGCCCTCACACCCCTCACGCCCTCACGCACTCACGGCCCTCACACCCCTCACGCACTCACCGCCCTCACGGCCCTCACACCCCTCACCGCCCTCACGGCCCTCACACCCCTCACGCCACTCACCGCCCTCACGGCCCTCATACCCCTCACGCCCCTCACCGCCCTCACGGCCCTCACACCCCTCACGCCCCTCACGCACTCACGGCCCTCACACCCCTCACGCCCTCACCGCCCTCACGGCCCTCACACCCCTCACGCACTCACCGCCCTCACGGCCCTCATACCCCTCACGCCCCTCACGCACTCATTGCCCTCACACCCCTCACGTCCCTCACGCACTCACCGCCCTCACGGCCCTCACGCACTCACGGCCCTCACAGCCCTCACGGCCCTCACGGCCCTCACTCACCCTCACACTCATGAATTTTCCTGGTTCAGATACTCACTCACCCTCACCTCACCTGTGAAGATGAGGGTGAGTGAGGGTGAGTGAGGGCCCTCATGAGTGAGGTTTGCCGAGGTATGCCGTCGACGCAAATACGCCGCAGACGAAATAAGAGAGCGGAAAAATGACATGCATGTTTTTGCATTCACAATCGGCATTTGATTTTATAAAGGGGTCTGTTGTGAAGCAGTTAGTTTTACCAGAAAGTAGGCGTAAGACAGTGTTAGAGGTAGCCCACAACAAACCAGCTGGCGGGCACGTCGCCTAGAAAGAAAACGCAGTAGCGAATTAAGAATTCAGTTTTACTGTAGTCGAACATGCAGGAGCAGATTAGCAAATACCGGAAAAAAGTGTCAGTGCTGCCAGGTGAACGCGAGACCTAAGACCATCTACCGAGTGCCCATTAGCCCGCTGGTAAGACCAGATGTTCCATTCCAGACCGTTGTAGACGTATTGGACCGTTAGATCCTGCGTCGTCGAAGGGGAACAAATACACCTTGAGCCTTTTCGAGCATGTGTACGAGATGGCCGGAGGGTGTTTTTACCGGCGGAAGCCTCCCACCTCTTTGCACTTTAGCAGAGCGAAAGCTCGAGAGGAGGCGACATCCTGTCCAGCGTTCCACTTTCTTTTTGACCATCTACCCAGTTGAGTCAGAATTCGCACATACGGTGGTGTGCGTAGCAAAGCAGGATCGAGTGGAGAATGTGCATTGCATGATTATCGGCAATTGAACGCAATCGCTGAAGCCAATGCCCTTTTTATGAACAATGCAACCGAAATGATCTGGATGGTCTCGAAGGCGTCGTACACAACTGTGCTGGACATATATCGCGGGTATCGGCAAATTCCAGTTGAGGTACGATCCCAGAAGTTTAGGGGCATTCGTAACTAATTGGGGACAGTACGCTTGGACAGTACTGCCCTATGGGTCAAAAAAATTGAACGGCAACTTTTCAGTGTATGATGAATGAGGTGCTGCAACCACATAGGGAATACTGCCACGCGCGTCGCTGAGCGAGCGCGCACGCGGCGAACAGTTAGCGTGGTTGGCTGTCGCGCGTAGGATCTGAGCTCGATTCACCTAGAGTCGCTAAATAAAGCTATGGTGCCTGGATCACGTCTCCGACTGGTGTGTTTAGCGTCCTATCCCGCCCATACATCAAAAGTGGTCCCAATGTGGCAACAAATGACGCCACAGAAGCCGGAGTGTCATGCTGTTGCCTGTCGCGATCCTGGCGGTTGGCCGTAGAAATGCTGGCGAAAAGCACGAGCGAACGCGAGTGTCGCTGTCGTCGCGGGGTCCCAGGCGTCCCAACTTGCCTGCTGCTCCAACTTCCGTGAACTGTCAAGTGGAGAGCGACCTGCAGCAGAACAGGCGTCTGCTATGTGTACCACAACTGTTTAGACGCCGCCAGGGTCGCGACCGGCGACAGCAAGACACTTCTATGACGTCATCAGGCGGAAATCGAGGGTCCACTTTTTTGGCCGCGGTAAACATACCAGTCGGAGACGCGTTCCAGGGCACCATAATAAAGCTAAGCTTTATTTATAACGGTTATAACGAAGTCAACGGGACTCGGAAATCACTTCGCCATATCCGCTATTTGGTTATAACCGACTTCGGTTATAACGAAGTGCAAAAGGGAATGGGAAATCATGATCGCTTCGCTATAGCCGCTATTTCGTCATAACCGACTTCGCTATAACCGGTCTCGTCAATACCGAAGCTCCCAATCTACGCGTCTGAAGCACGACAGGGGCCGCCATCTTGGGTCCCCGCGCAGAGATGGAGGAGTGACTGTAGCTGAGCCAAGCCGAACTGTAGCCGTCGACTGCTACAGCTGCCGCGGTTGTAACTGTGGCAGCGAATCAAAGTCGTGTTGTTCGTATCTCAACGTAACACGGAAAACGCGCGTGCTGGGCGACGGACTTCAGCGTGCGTGGGCAGTAAACAGCAAACAGCAGCAGGCAGAGGATCGCTGGACGCAAGATGGTGGCGTTGAAAAACGCGATGATGATGATAGCGACTCACGTGACTGCTGCTGTCCAATGATGCTGCAGCGAACCAGAATAATGTTGAATAGAGCGACTGTATTGTCGGCAAAATGCCAAAGAAAAGGAATGCGGTACTGTGAAAGCGTAGCTTATTTAGTGACTCTAGATTCACTGTGGCTCGATTCCAGGGAGCGTAATGTTCTTTTATTTATTAATTTTTGTATACTTGTCGTTTCCGCAAATTCGAGAACTTTCTCGTCTGATCGACTTACAAATGTTCTACGGGCCGAACGTTCTATGACGAATGTTCCAGAAACCCCACGCGGCTATAGACGCTTTACACACGCGCTAGAATACAGCCGCCATGGCTGACCTTCTCTTGTTTTACCGAGATACCGAGCCACTGAAATTGGTGTGGACGAGCCTCCACAAAAACCAATGCTGGGGAGAAAGACAGAATAAAATCTAGGATGGCAATAACCTGGCCTGCTATGGTAATAATGAAGTGAAGTAAGCGTAATAAGGGGAAAAAAAACTGAAGGTCAGTTATGGCGGCGCCCATGCACAGCTGCTGCAAAGCGTCTATACAAAAGGTGCTCCGCGTTGTAAACCCATTCTCGCCCCAGCGCTCGCTCTATTTTGTTTTGGGCAAAAGATGGCCCAATTAAGGCGAAAGCCTTATATGTCTCATCGTTCAGTCGACCTTCAAAGTCCTTGAGCGAAAACACGTCGGCGACACGAAAGGTACCAAAACGTTTACGTGACCACTCAGGCGAATTAGAGGCAATGAAATTAAGAAGGATGACAAAGCGAATTAAGAGGAATCAAAGTGAATTAAGAGGAATTAAAGTGAATTAAGAATGTGAATTAAGAGAATTAAAGAGAACTAAGAGTAATCAATGGGAATTAAGCAGGACTATAAAGCGAATTAAGAGGAATCAAATTGAATTAAGAGGAATCAAAGTGAAAAGAGCAATTAAAGTAAATGTCGAGGAATTAAAGAGTAGAGTAATCAAATTTAATTAAGAAGGACGACAAAGCTAATTAAGAGGAATTAAAGTGAATTAAGAGGAATTAAAGCGAATCAAGTGGATGATTAAGCGAATTAAGTGGATGACTAAGCGAATGAAGATGATGACTCAGCACATTGAGAAGGATGACTCAGCACATTAAAAGGAATGACTCAGCGAATTAAGTTGGCTAATTGAAGTGTCTAAGAGAAAAAAGAGAACACGAAACAAAGTAAATCATGTGTCTGTCTTTAATGCATCGGCGCTTGAGCTTTCGTCTTCAAGTCGTCTTAGGGATAACACGAGACCCTGCGTATTTTTAATATCTCAGTGCTACAGGCGTTGATGACATCATCTATATAACGTTTACAAACAAGTCAGTGTTTGCCCACAACCAGGCATGTGCGTTGCGCGTGCGCGGAAACCAATTTGCATGAGTAAATTGTCTGCAGCATGCATGCTCCATGCCACTAGCAGCGCCAGCGTGGAGGCGTGACTTCAGAACCGCATGGTTGGTTTCAGCCAATGAGTAATGAGAGATAGTGCACAGGCTTAAGATGTCAAATTAGTAGACGGCATTTGAACAGTCTATAATTCTGCGATCGAGCGAGAATGAAACACGATTTTTCGGTCCGCATAAATAAACTACAATCATCGCAGAAAGACCGTGAGAATCATGACGCTAGCAGTGCTGATCAAGTGGGAATATTTTGAGTACATTACGTTACCTGGATCAAGAGACAAAAGAAAAACGAAATTTATCTACGGTCCACCTAAGCCTCGATATTCGTCAAACGGAACATTTGGCTTTGTAGGCGCCTGTACCATTTATTTCAGTGAAAAGACTTGTCAGTGAGAAAGACGATATCGTCTTCTTCCTTGCTGACACTGTCTCTTACCAAAATAAATGCTACAGGGACCCTAAATCTCTAATTTTGCGCTCGATGAATATTAGGCTTAGGTGGACGTCGGGCTCAATGCTCACGTATAAATTTAAATTTTTTTGTTTGTATCTTTTGATTAGGGTAACTTCATGTGCTCAAACTTTTGCCCTAGCGTCAGATATTTACGGAGTTCCACCTGTTTACGATGACTAGTTTTTCGATGCGGGCCGAAGAGCCGGGTCTCATTTTCTTGATCGACCCCCGTAATATTTTTTTAAATTCAGCTGAGTTAATATCTGTGCCGCTGAAAGTGGACGCGCCCTAGTCGGTATCCAGAATAGGTCCCAGCCACTTCAAGACGTCCTCAACCGTTGTACGCTTCCTGGCCGCGTAATCTTGGACCTATTGCAAGAAAGGGAAAAAGTTTGCGTTCATCGTTTGTAATATGCAAAGAGTGATCAATAAGTTCTGGGCTGTAACTTTTTTTATTCAATGATAGAATTGAAAGATGTTACATTCCAATGAAAGTTTGGAATCTTCATTTTCTAATGTTGGCTAAAGGACATCTAAAAAGTGCTTGAAGTAAAATGCACAGTAAATGAGTACTTATGTACTTCAAGTAAAATACTGAGTACACCGACCACAATCTACTTAAAGTAAAGTGCTATAAATACAGTGTACTTTCAAAGTAAAGTACAATACATTTTAACACAATATTTCATCTCCTTTCAAAGTGATACGCATTGCTCCAGTGGTGCATGCGGAGAGTTGTGCACTGGTAATGAAAGTGCATCGCCACCGGTAGAGACTATATTGAAAAGTTATGCTCTCCTGGGAGAGAGGACCAAACGTTCACTCGAATGTAACATCTTTGAATTCCATCACTGAATTAAAAGGTCACAGCCTAGGAGACAAAACTTATTGATTACCCCTCGTATATAACATTGTATATGTAACATCATCGTCTATAAATGGTACACAAACATCAACCATACAGACACACACTCACGATCCAAATACCCCACAACACAATAAGAGGTTCGTGGGGAGCGATTGTAGCTATTCTATTGAAACACAGGTAAAATTTCATGTCTTCAAATTTTATGTATGTAAAACTGCTGACAAAAAAAAAAAAAAAACGAAATGCTTGGACGATTTTTTGTTATTGGGCCCCGTTCGCTAAGCATTCTTATATAAACCTGCGCTCGTTCCCAAGCCGTGCAAGCGTGCGTGTGGCCTAGTCGGCAGCGTCACGTGACGTCAGACGGACACGTGACGCCACCGTGAGGTAGTGACGTCACACGTGAGATTTGTGGGTTGTTTGAAATTCCAGCGTAAGGTCACGTGGCGTGACGTCAGACGGGCCTGTGACGTCATGATCCTATCAACCAATCAGAATTTTCCGGTCCCACTGATGCCGACACGTGAGTTTTATTTCAAAGCCCCCATATCAAATGCAATAAGGGGGGCATGAAGTGCTCAAGCATGGGTGCAAACATGTGAAGTACCAAAGCATAAGTGCAAACACAATGTAATAAGATATCTGAATGGGTCCACGAACAACACCGTGAAAAACTTACGATGAATGTTTTCATTCCGAAATGGCAGACAAACCAACCTGCGTTTTAAACACCTCGATTATTAAACTTAGTTTTCTTAATGTTTTGAGCAGATTTGTAACAACCATTTGCATGGATTAAGAAACAAGGCAAACAGTTCTGTTCCTCGCAACTCGCCTGTTCCACAGTGATTCTTCCCAGCGAGAAGTAAGTGGCTCGCGGGTGTGCGAAGTACAGTCCACAGATAGATGCTGCCGGCCACATAGCGAGGCTGTCTGTCAACTCGATGCCAGTGATGTCCCTGACGTTCAGCAGTTTCCACAGCGTGAGCTTTTCAGAGTGGTCAGGCTGGCACGGGTAGCCCGGAGCAGGTCGGATTCCCTTCGAAGATATCATCATCATGATCATCACCATCATCGTTAAAAGGTTATTAGAAATAGGACAAGCTCCTTACAAAAAGAAAAATGAAAAAAAAAGGCAGTGACTGGCGACTGAACGGCACCGCCTACCGAAGGTTTGCTCTCATTTCTGACACACGTCGTGAGATGGCGCAGTCCGACAATGCGTGGAATGATCGTTGGAATATGTCTTGTTGGGAATGAACAGACGGTTCGGGAAAGAGTTAACGGGAAAGAGTTAACTTATACATTTATAAATTTTCCCGCTAAATTTAGCGGAAAAAACTACCTTATTGATGTATAGGTCATGGGATGCCAGTTCCTCCGCTAAATATAACCGGGAAATAAAATTGGTGTTTAGGTCACATGAGGTGAAATTCCGCCGCTAAATTTAACGGGAAAATTGAATTGATTGAAAATAGGTCACGTGATTTGATTGAAATTTAATTGATTGAAAATAGGTAATTGAATTTAATAAGAATAGGTCTTGTGACGTGAAGATTTCCGCAAAATTTAGCGGGGAAACGAAATTGGTGTTTTGGTCATGTGATATCAATTTCCCGGTTAAATTTAGTACTGTCCTGTTTTTTTTAACCTGCAACAAACTATATTGCTGAACTATGTCACGTGACGTGGGTAACTTTCCCGAACCAAGGTCTGTAAGGAGGAGGGCAGGGGACGAGCCGAAATTTCGTACCGCTCTTGCTCTTGCATAGCTGAGGTAATGAGGCAAGCTGAACCATGCAACTTGAGCGATGATTAGCTCCGATGGTCACGTTATGTGCAACGTTATGTATACCACCCGCACAACCAGAAACGACAAAACATGTCTCGATAGAACATCGAACAAAATACGGTGTACTTTAGGTGAACGTTTTGTCATCTTATTAATCCTCTCTAATCTACTAAATGTACGAATTGAATGTTCCTAGCAAATAGATGACTATATATAACTAGAATAAAAAAAATCGAGCCTCGTTAGGTAGTGTGTCTTTTCATCACAGCACGGGACCGAAATTGTGATCTAATCTTATAGTTCGAGAGATGAAATTGCACGAATGATCATCAGTATGAATCATTTTTGGTTTTTCAGTTTACTCATAAACGAAAACGCCACAACCGGATTTTTTAATAGTTAAAGGAGGACTAATAGAGACATACATGTTAGTTTCAGTTATGTGACCGGAGAGGCGAGTCTCAGAGTTAATCCTTCATCTTCATTGTGAAACCAACAGTGCAATTAAGAAGCCTGTACTAAATCCAGTTCAATGCGGCATATATGAGCTCCGCGTGCGAAGACCCACCTGATATTTGACAGAGTGGAGGTGCTGAAGATCGAGGTTTTCTTCCGCGCAGTAGCCCCAGTACTCCGTCCTGACTCGCTCGTGAAGCATTTCTGCAAATGCCTGAATGCCAATTTTAGGGGAAGGCTTTCGAGTTGGTTGCCGTGCACGGGGGTGCTATAAACTATTGTTCGAGCATCAATCAAACACGATACTACTGTCACTTCGTCGTCGACTCAAAGGAGAGACAACGTACACATCGCGACACTGTTAGCGCGAACATGACATCGGCGCCTTTTCGCATTTGATTAGGAAACAGAATTAGTGGGCTTACAATTTTACCCTTCATAACAGAGCCCTAAATGAGCTCTTTCTATAACAATGATATCTTTGATGACAACCTTTCGGTTCTAAGAAAAAAACACAGAAAACTAGCAATCGCTTGTTCGCGCTAACAGTGTCGCGCTCTGTACCAGGGGTGTTAGGCTCGTTAAACACGAAGTTAGGAACGCAATTTAAGGAGCGCGGTGATTCGACTCTCGCGACAATGACGCAGCGTTTTTATCGCCGGAGCCTTATCGGTGAGTTCCACGAGCTCTCGGCTCCAAACCCTGTGTCTGACGGGTCTGGAGCATGGCGGTTGAAGTTGAAGTTGTGTGGTGTTATTTGAAGTCGCGTATTAACAGAGTTTACTCGTGCTAGGGTTCTTGTTTGGGACCACAAGTGCTCCAACGACATCGAGCACGTTCACGTTTGGCCAGACCGCACCGGCGACAGCGGTTGCGAGCGCATCGGTGGCATCGGCGCCGGCAACCAGCGTCCAGTCTCTCGCGAAATGGCGAAAAAACGGAACGGCGAAATGGCGAATAACAAACAGCCAGCGGAAAACCAGCAGGGCCCACGGCTATGGCGCAGTGGGGAATCCGGCGACGAAGTACGCATAAAGTGCGACGGATGCAGGAGGTGGGCCTTCCTGGAAGAAAGCCGTTACAAGGATGTCTCGGAGGCGGAGGAAGACGCAAACCCGTTCATTTGCAGCATATGCACGAGGCTGACAGAGTTGGAAAACATGCATGAGATGCGGACAGAGGAGCTGACAGCGCTGGTGAGCTCCCTGACTGAGCAGATCCGACGGTTAGAGGACCAGGTGGCGAGTACGGCCAGTGCAGCTACCCCAGAGCTGACACACTCCGGCAGTGGACGAGGGGAGGTGTGTCAGCCAGTGCGATCCGATGGCAGTCGTGACGGTGGGGACATGGACTCCCACCGAGGCAATGCCGGAGAAAAGGACCTAGAAGTCCAGCGGAGCAACAGAGAAGAAACGAAGGCACCTGGTGAAACCGGCACTCAACAAGTCAACACAACGGCAAATGTGGAGCAAGAGAAAGCTGCAGAAAGGACGACAGATGCGGGACAACAGAGCCTAGAGACTACGCTATCCTCGAGGAGTTTGGACGGAGTGCGAACCGACAAACGGAAACACGTGGACGGAGCAGACGAAAAGGGTGACGCGACAGCTGGCTTCCAGCGACCACCCCAGGGTGTGACGCGAGAGGCGATTGTAGTCGGAGACGACAACGTACCCCGTTTCGCACGCGCGCTCGACAGGGAAGTAGGCGATAGCCGACGGCTAGAGGTGCTGTACAACAGGGAGGCAACAGCAGAGGTGGCCGAGAAACTAATTGAAGATTATGAGAGTCAGGCACGAAAGGTACGCCGACTATATGTGCTCCACGTTGGCATCAAGGAATTGCTGCAAGGAAGGAGGCCAGAAGAGATTGTGGATCACCTCAGGAACACATGGTCGAAACGAAGTGATGTCCTAGCCATCTGTGCAGTGCCTGAGGTTGCAACTAGGGGAAAGGCAGTTCAGGCCGCAGCCATGTCACTGAATGTGAAGTTGGGAGACCTCTGCCAAGAGCTGAGGGCAACATACATCAACCTCAGCAAGGACCTGTACCATGAGGACATGACCACAGATGGACTGCACTACAGTCAAGAAGGAGGAAGGAAGGTAGCAGACCGCCTAGCCCGGGTGATAAGTCGTTTTTTAGGTTCGCGCAGACGAGGCAGAAGTGTGAAACAAACACAGCGGACCAGCCAACAGAGTCAAGGGAGCAAGCACCAGGAGACAACAACGCGAGGCCGGGAGATGCCGAACCAGACGTTTCACTCCAGCTGGCTACAAACTGCAAAACCGGTACGTCCGCAGCGGTTCGGTCCAGGCGACCAAGAAGAGCGGCAAAACGAGGCAACGCCACAGACAGAGAAAACGTGGCCCACCCACCGCCCACAACACCCAGCAGAGCAGAGCTTTCCACAGGCCAACCCCTTCGTAGGGCTCCCGCCTCCACCTCTACTGGAACCCACACACCCCCAGCAATGGGGCCCCCAGCCACCAGTGCTAGTGCAACGGAAACCCGAGGTAGCTCCTTTCCCCCACCTGTTTTCAATGGTGGCGCACATGGTAAACTGCCAACTGGGGCATGTCCTGGGTCGCCAACCAGCATAGAGTTTCCTCTCGACACAGGGAGAAAGGGTGATCGACGGATGAAGAGGTCACAAAAGCGAAGACGAAGACGCCGAAACAGAAAGGTGGCGAGAAAAGGGACGAAGGTGGCTTTCCTAAATATGCAGGGAGGACGGGGAGAAGGAAAGTGGAACGAGGTCGCTGCCATGATGGACAAAGAAGAAATCTCTATCTTTGGGCTGGCGGAGACTCATCTACGAGGAAAAGAAGGTCCACCCATTTTCCCAGGTCTGGTTTGGGAGGGCTGTAACAGGCAAGGTGAAATGAGGAAAGGAGGTGGAGTGGGAGTCCTCTTCCGAGACAATGAACAATGGTCCAGAACAAAAGTGGAGTGCTGTGAACATATGTGGATGAGGGGCACAGTGAAGGGAACACCTCTAGCAGTTGCAGTGGTGTACTGGTGGACGGGGAAAGGATCGAAGGAGACGAACAAAGAAATGGCCAAGTGCTTGAATGAAGACGTCCAGGAGATGAGGAACCATGGAGATGACATAATTATCCTGGGGGACTTTAACGCACATATTGAGGAATTGGACGGTAGGAGGGATGGAAACGGCCAGTACCTACTTGACTTGATAGAGACCAATGACTTGGTACTTGGAAACACACTGAGCACATGTGAGGGAAAGTACACCTGGGTATCCGGAGACCGAAAGTCGTGCATCGACTACGTCCTCATGTCACCGATCATAAGTAGAAAACTGGTCAGGGTTACCATCGACGAGGAGGGTGCGGTCAGTGTTGGCAGCGACCACAACAGAATCTTGGCTATCTTCGGAGGACCGAGGACCACAGGCGCTACACGTAACCTGCCAAGGGAGCGAGCTCTACGAGAGAACGAGACTGAAGAGATTGCCCGTAAGCTAGAAAAGGTGGCAAACAGGGACATGACCTATGAGAGCATTGTGAATTGCATTAGCATAGAAATTAAGAAGATGAAGATCGGCAAGGGCATGTCAACGAGGAGGGAATTAAAAAGCTGGTGGCACCCGGAAATCAGACAAGCCATCAACATTCGCCAAGAGGCCTGCAGATGTCATCGGGCAGCGAGAGAAAGGAAAGTGAAAGAGGAGCTTTGGGAGAAGTACAGAGAAACCAAGCTAAAGTGCAAACAAGTGGTCCAAAGGAGAAGAAGGGCAGTGGGGAGGCATACACTGCAGGACTTAAAGCGAAGCGGAAGAGCAGCACCCAGGAAATTCTGGAGGCAAGTGAAACGCCTAGGAAGGCCAACAACAACAATACAACACCTGAAGAGTCCACTGACGCTGGAGATCGTCAAGGACGAGGAGTGTCTCAGCTTGGTGTCACAGACTGTGGCCAAACTGCTCCAAGAGGAGGCACACCTAGGGGACCCACGATATGAAACGACAGCTAGCACAGGAGGGTCAGCACTAAGGCAGAGCAACAACACGGGGGAAGGGACCCCGGAAGACTCTGACTTGCTGGAAGAACCATCGAAAGTGGAAATGCACAGAGTCCTTCAGAACATGCAAGCGGGCACAGCCATGGGGCCGGACAGGGTGCCAATGAGCGTCTTGAAGAAAATGGGACCCAAGATGAAGGAAGCCCTCCAAGGTGCACTTGGAGATGTCCTACACGGCAGAGACGTACCTAAGGATTGGAGACACGGGAGAGTGAAGCTCATATATAAGGGAACTGGAGAGAAGACAGACCTGGCAAACTACCGGCCCATTACTGTGACCTCCACAATGTACAGGGTCGGCATGCAAGTCATAAGACGCAGACTGCAAGGCTGGGCGGAGCAGAAACATGTACTGGGCGAGCTCCAGAACGGCTTCAGGAGTGGCCGACAGCTCGAGGACAACCTGTATGTGCTGACCCAAGCAATTGAGATTGTACAACAGGAGGGGAGACACCTATGGGCGGCTTTCTTGGACATTGAAAAGGCCTATGATTCAATCTCCCACTCAAAGCTCTGGTGGGAACTGACACAGATTGGAGTGCCAAGTTCAGTGCTTGAGCTCCTCCAGGAGCTGTACAGGGACACAACGGTTGTGGTGGAATGGGAGGGCATGTACACGCAACCAATCCCAGTGACAAGAGGCTTGCGACAAGGATGCCCCTTTCCCCTCTCCTGTTCATGTTATATATGTCTAGATGGGAGGCAGAACTGGAGGAGTGTGGGAGAGGCCTCAACCTGTCTTACATGGAAAATGGGCAAATGGTGAGACAGCTCCTTCCAGGATTATTTTATGCGGATGATCTGGTGCTGACAGCGGGCACCTGTGAAGAGATGCAACAGCTGCTGGACATATGCACAAAACAAGGGGACAGACTGGGCCTAAAGTTCAGCTCCCGTAAGTGCAAAGTGCTGAAGTGGGGGCCTACAGAGAATGTAGAGGGGGCTTTGGACACACCGCTTGTACTGCAGGGAGAGACTGTGCAGTGTGCCACAGACTACAAGTACTTGGGTGTACACCTGTCCACAGGTAGGAACTACATCCAAGCACACGAATCGGCTGTCCGGACAAAGGCCATGAGGGGAAAGGGAGTGCTAGCAGCAACGTCCATGTGGGCTTTCGACCGCTACGAGGTTGCTCGTAGCCTGTGGAAGATGGTGATGGTGCCCGGACTGACGTTTGCGAATCGGGTGCTGTGCACGTCGTCCCAGACTCGGGAGTTCCTAGAGGTTCGTCAGCGGGAGGCGGGGCGGATGGCACTCGGGGCACACAGGGGGACTCCAAACGAAGGGGTGCAGGGGGACCTCGGGTGGTCTGCCTTTGAGTCGAGGGAAGCGGTGGCTAAGCTAGCCTACGAGAGGCGTCTGTGCGGCCTCGGAGAGGAGCGATGGGCCAGGAGGGTGTTTAAGTACCTCGTGTACAGGAGTGTAAACACGCGCCTGACCAAACGGGTGGCCAGGCTCGCGGGAAAGTATGAGGTACCACCGACCCTGCTGGACGGCCGGCCGCTCCGAGAGGGGTTGCGGACCTCAAGAAGCACGTGCACCAGGTCGAGACGCGAAGGTGGACGGAGTCGGCAACACGAAAATCATCAATGACTGTGTACGCGGCCTCGAAGCTGGCGATCGAACGGGAGCAGCTGTACGATGACTCCAGGGGCAGCAGCTTGCTTTTCGAGGCACGCACGGGAACCCTCAAGACCAGGCTGTGGAGATCGCGATATGACACTGGGGCCCCAACCGCCTGCGTCGCCTGCGGAGCAGCAGAGGAGACAACCGAACATCTGGTGCTGCAGTGCGGGGCCCTCAGCCCGTGCCCCCAGGTGGACCATCTGCCGGACGCGCTGGGCTTCCGGACGGCGGAGCGGGGAGATGACGGCGAGGAACACGTCGAGACCACCAAGCGCCGACTAGAGCAGTGGTGGGAGATTTCCTGGCGGCTGTGGAAGAGGGAGAGGCGAGCTGGGCCGGACGTGCAAGCACAAGCCGGACAACCGATATTTTCCACCCAAGTCGACCTGCCCCACACCGTGGACGCCGTGGACCCGACCGAAGTTCCAACAGAACAAGAACTCGGCTAGTCTTGGCTGGAAACTGGGCTGAGCAAGCCTTTTTGGCAGGCCATCGCCGGAATTTCCGGCGAGCGGCCACCCGTTACAAAGGGGACGCCACTAAATCCAAATCCAAATCCAAAAGGTGGCCCAACTTTATAGACGTTTTAAACGCGCACCAAATTGAGCCGCCATAGCCGACCTTCTCTTGTTTTACCCTGGTTTTACCGAAATGCCGAGCCACTGAAGCGGGCGTTTACGGGCCTCCAAAGAGGCCTATGCGGGAAAAAGGACGCAGTAGCACCTAAAGTGGCAATAACCCTCTCTTGCTGTGCCAATGATGAAGTGTTGTAAACGTAATAAAAGGAAACAGAAACTGAAGGTCGGTCATGGCGGCGCCCATGTACAGCTGCCTGAATACCCACACGCGTGCATAAGCCCAGGCCAGCTGCAATATATTTGCAAATTAATCAACGCATAAAAGTGTAAAATTGTCTGCTTATTGTAGAAAACAACAAGAAAATAACAAAAAAAGATTTGACGTTAGGCGAACAACATACGGTAAGAAGCGATGTTTGTTTCCTAATTTCTGCATGAAAAACGAAACTTTCTGATAAACTAACTACCGGATTATCAGATGGCATATTGCGATAAACAAATATCAAATAATTACTTCACATGAAAGCAAATGATGACCTTCCTATGTGAGCGTTTGAGATTGAGTTCACAAATTTGTTTTCAACGTATAATTGTGCAGGGTTCAGCTCAATAGAAATGTTTTCGTTGATCGTTTCGATAACTCCGATAACGATACCCGATATTCTGCCGTCACCTTTGTGCGTGCATCATATCGTTTTCGGTATCGTTACGAGAGTTCACAAAACGATCTATTAAAACTCCCAATGTCACTCACCTCCGCTAGCCTGTCCGCGAGGGCTTGGATCATGATGACTTTGAAGTCGTCGTTTTCTTCACGAAACCTGATCATCAACATAGAAAACATTTCATGAAACATGCGTGAAAGAGCAAACATGCATTGAGGATGCGTTTCCCTCCCGTTGTAGTCGTGTATTTCGTGCCTATTTCGATTGAGAGTCTCGATGACGCCAGATTCCATGTACAGGAGGAGTTAACATCCTTCGAGTTGTTGGACTTTATACTGAGCGCGCGAACTGAGAGAAAGCACGCCTGTCGTGGTTCAAGTGAATCGCGACAATCGTGAATCGATAATGTGTTTTTTTTTCAAGCGAAACTGGCGAAATATTTACATAAAATTGAAATAAGTTATGACCCTGGTGTTGATGTAATATAATTATGATGAATTTTGTCCGAACATAAAGACTGGCTCACGTATTTGCGTTCGACTAGCTCTAACCGAGTTGCGCTGCAACGGGAATACAGCCGAATTTTTTTTTTGCGCACACTTCCTTCTTCACGCGAGATTAAAGCTCTTCCGACAACGTTATATGAGCGACCATTTCTCGTAGATATATAGAGCGTATAGGTTTGATCTCGCAAACACTGCAAAACCTTTACGCCGCGGTCACACTCTGCTACTATACGTCGTACAAAAGCCAGCCATCCAGACACCGTCCGAGGCGGGTTTCTTCCTCGCCTGATGGTTCTCTCTCATTGGTCATGCAAGAACCGTCTGCATACGCGTTCCAAGCTTACATGTTTGTATGTATGAAGCAAACACGCTTAGAATATGCGTGATGCGTGTCTGCAAGCTTCCGCAGATACTTGCGTCATATCACATCCGCAGCGAACACAGCGTGTCTTTCGGATGACGCACGAACCGTGCCACTGCGACTTAATTAATCTGCAGACCCTGCAGACTTTGGTCTGCCTACCGTGGTTATATGTACGCGGGTTGAAAGCGTTCGAGGGCTACCCCACGATACGTGACGCCAATGCGTCAGTACTGTCGAGACCGGTTATAACAAAGTCGGTTATATAACGAAATAGCGGCTACAGCGAAGCGATCACGATTTCCCATTCCCCTTTGCACTTCGTTATAACCGAAGTCGGTTATAACGAAATAGCGGATATAGCGAAGTGATTTCCGATTCCCGTTGACTTCGTTATAACCGGTCTCGACAGTATGTGTTCTCTCTCTCGTGGTAAGCGGTTGTGTGAACCATTCGAGGGTGCCTTGTATATATGCGATGGGAAATCGAGACATCCGATATATACCCTATTTGCGCCCTGTGTGCCACCAGCGCGCGCGTTGTCTGAAGACTAAAACCAGAAACATTATTTTTTTGTAGTCAAACCTGCCTCGTGCAAGCTTCTTCACAACCGAAGCCAGCAGAGAGTGCGAAGAGGCCAACGTAATCCTGTACGCCACTTTCCAGCGGGGCAACGAAGTCCGACAGACAATGAAAAGGCATATCTGGCCTCCGAGAAATCTAAAACAAAACAAGAAAACGAAACAAAAAACAAAAACAAGAAACTCATAAATGGCACTGTCCCGTGCTAAAAACGTAAACATACATTTTTGTATTGCTTTGCTGTGGTAAATAATTAAGCGTCCTAAACGGCGGACTACTATACTTCTAATCTCCTGGGTTCTTAACGTTTCACAAACCTTATAGGTACCTATCCCAAAACCCAATATAACTTTTCGCTATCTGGATTGTGGAACAAGAAATCTGACTGGATTCTAGATTTCAGGTTTTCAGATTGCATTTCCGGTTTCCAATAACAGTTCCGGTTAGATTTCTTGTTCCATAATCTAAAAAGCGAAAAGTTATATTGGGTTTTGGGGTAGGGATACGTAATCAAAGTTAACATTCTGAATAATTTTGTGCTGTATTTACTTGCTGCCGGAGCCCGAAAAGCCTCGTTATTTCGTGCGTGCGCGACGGGTCATCGTAAACGATGATATCGTCTCCATCGCTGTTCGCTGGATAGAATCCGATAACCCCTCTGGCCTGAAGTAGATTCCGAGTTACGACATCTGTCAGCATTTCGTTGCCTTCGTCGAAGATCTTCTTGGCTTCTTGACCTGAAAATAAATGTGTTCAATTGTTACAGTTTACCAGCTAATATAACGACATTGGCAGCAGAAACGCGGTATTTCCGACTTCAGGAAAACGTAATGGCATCTAGCGGGAAAACACCGAACTGGCCGGAACTGGTCCTCTTGCAATTTCTGCTCGTCCCTTGTGGCTTCTGCGATTGCATGTTGTCGGCGGCTGGCGCGATTCCCGCCGAAGTAAAGCGAGAGATGTTGCGTGGGTTATTGTGTCCAAAGCAACGAAAACGTGAACAATGACAGAACCGCCGGGAAAACCATGACTGATAATGGCCTAAAGAACTAGGTGCGCCTTGCATTGCTTCTCACGTTGTGTAGGGCGAACAGTTGTCCAGGTGACTCTGTCGTTACCGTCGTATCATGCTGGCTAAGGTCGCTAGAAATTAAAGTAAAAAAAACATGCTTAAAACATTTCAAATAAGTAATCCCTCGTTATAAGTTCGAACTCAACGGGGCGACGAAAAATTCGATATAAGCGATAATTCGATAAAAGCGATATAGCCAATGAAAGAGTGCCAGCAGCCTTGCAGGTGGACGAAAACACTGCCGAACACTCTGACCGTATATTTAATTAAACAAACCTTGGTTATGAACATCTCGCGGCAGCTTTACTGAGTAAAAAAATAATTAAGTGGAGTTTACTGATAATTTCCTCTGGACATAAGTTCTCCTCGAACTGCTCCAGTAGTGCAGCGGCGGTAACACTGTTACCGCCGCTGCTTTGTTTCGAAGCACCCGTAGGATGTTTCGCGTCTCCACAGTCGTTGGCGTTTCCCGAGGTACCTCTCCGACTTCGCTTCGTGTTTACCCTGGCTGCACGCAAGGTCTACGATCGCAGCATCCATGGCAAGGGCAACAACGAGAACATACGCATCGACAATCGCGAACGAGTCAAGTTGTCCTCGGTGGCTTTGCCAACATGTTTTCACACACTCCTGTAGAGATATGGAAATCGCGTGGCCGTCACGGCAAGCATGCTCGCGACAGAAAATCCGACGTGCAGGAAGCAGTAGGCCAATCTTTCATCTTCGAGTCGCGGGCGCGCTTTCTGGCGCATGAGAAACTTCTCGCACCCGTCCAATATGCCTTATTTCATTTTTATGTCGCGTTCTAACTTCTTGCAACAAGAATTACTTTTCTAGTTTTTGCTTATTTTGCATTCTACTGAAGAGGAGGTTACGTAACTCACGAACGAAGTGGAAGGTAGAAACGAAGCTCAGCGCTCCGATTTGTTTAGAACAGAACAATTTCTTTTCTTTTGTTTGTGTTCAGTCTGATATAAATCTTCCTTGCCTGATGATTTCTTTAAAATTTAAATACCAAACAAACGCTCATAGAAAGCATAAAAGGATAAACATACGGTAAATAAAAAGAAATTCGGAATGATTTTTTGCGGGAAAGGTTTGATTTAAATCATCACAGTAAAACTGGTCCGATATAAGTGACGCTTAAATCATGATTGAAATCGCGATTATTAAATCACATTGATTTTCATTCTCCACCCTGCTTGGGACGGAACCTACGCAACCGTATGAATCAGTCTTTGTGCGTTTACCAACATTCATCAGCGCGGTCAAAGCACAGTAGGTAGTTCTTTCATCGCTTCCCCGAAGAAGGCAAAGTTTCTGGAAGGTCGCTTACGCCCACAGACCACCACAGGTTTGGAACATAGTGGGTAAAAATCGGGGGCAAACCATCTCGAAGCGACGACCTGTTTTCTACCACATATCTGGCCGAGACTGGCGTCTCCGATAGGTCGTTGGAGTCACGAATACCTAACGAAAAGTAGACGATGCGTATTTTGCCTTAGAGCGCAGCCGTATACGTGTGTTCATAGGTACTAACAATTCTCTCACGTATCTATATTAATTAAAAAATTACAAGCAAACATTATTTACCATGCGGAAAAGTCGTATATTATTTTTGTTTTTCAAATCGGACTAAAATTGAGGATATTTGATTAGGTACCATAAAGTTCGCAGTTGGACTTCCCAGAATGCGTGAATATCCCAGGAGGACAAATGCATCGATATAAAAACCCGCAATATAAAAACATTGTTTTTCCCTTTTAATCAATCAATTACTAGAAAGTAGGTCGTACCTACACTTTCATCCTCGAATATTTTGGGGTAGCGCTGGTTAGGGTACTTTCCCCTTAGTTGCCAAACGTCAAAGAATGGCTTCCAGTCGATGTAAGGGAGCAGATCGTCGATGTTCTGGTCCTCGAAGACTTTGGTCCCAAGAAAATTCGGCTTCCCTAAGACAAATACACACTTACACTATAGGCACTGACGTATAGCTTAAGAAACACAGGGTGTGGCAAGTCCCAAAAATAAATCGTCTTAATAAAAAAAAGAAGTAGTTCATGGTAATTTGCGAGCGTGTCTGAACTATTACTCGGCAAAGAAACACGATCTAACATTGAACCATTGTGTAGAAATCTTTTCTTTCAAGCATTCGCTAACTAATACAATAGACGAATGAAAAAAAAAAACTCCCTATGTGTTATTAGTTCAGATTCTTCAACTATTTTTAATGACGCGGTTAAAAACTATGGGCATATATACTAAACGGGCAGCTGCCTTTGGTATAGATCAATTCTTAGATTTAGCGTCAATCCAAGTAAAATATGCATATTTGCTTCTGCCATCAATATAAAACGAATGCATGTGTGAAAAGGCGCAATGGCTGCCTGCTGAACACAAACGTAAAAACAACATTAATTAATTTCTGACAGTCGAACTGAAGGTTCTTCCTCGTTAATATATAAGGCCATGACCTACTTGGCTTGTGGCTTCCTTCCCAATTTAGATGAAGCTTATTCCTACGGGCGTGCTCTAACGAAACGTATTTCTTGTCCTAGAAAAAAACAAACAAACAAACAGTGATTATCAGGTGTATATATGCTTAAAGCAAGATCCCCTCTCATTCAAAGTAGGCACGCACCGTACTTTATAATATTCATTTATATTTTGGATTGCATGAAAAAAGACCATAATAGTCTTTTAATTCTTTCTTTCCCCCCCACACACACGCAGGCTCACACACACCACACGCCACACGCGCACACACACACACACGCACACACGCGCGCACGCACACACCACACACCACACCACACACGCACCACACCACGCACGCACCACAATAAGCTAAAAAGTAAAAATAAGAAATCTGCGCACATGTTCAGAAGTTTAATTCTGTCAGAAAGCTTCGCTGCAAAACAGCTGCAAACAGGATTTTGTGCCACGACGCATAAAAGTTTTGAAAGAACTAAAGACAACTTTCATCTAAGCGGTACATATAGTGCGAAGTCAATGGCCAGTTTCGCACGTCGAATGTCAGATATGGCAAGCATATTCAACGTGTCTGCTTCCCCGAAATATCGGTTCCAGTGGCGTCACAAAGGGGGGGGGGCGAGGGGGGGCGGACCGCCCCGGGTGCAGCGCTCAGGGGTTGTCACGGCGGGCGACGAGGGGGGGGGAGGTCGCGGCGGGCCGCGCGAGAGCGGATGGGGGGGGGGGGGAGTCATGGCGGGTCACGCGAGAGCGGAGGGGGGGGTGTCGCGGTGGGCTGCCGCCCCGGGTGCCGCTGACCCTCGTGACGCCACTGATCGGTTCCACGGGCATAGGTAGAGATTCGCTTCCAATTATGAATACCCACTTTCATCGAATCGAAGTAGTCTTCCCTAAGCTCTTCATACTCATCTCGCAGCTCATTGACAAAGGACGTCTTGGCTTTTCTGTCAAGCAGCGTCGAGCACTGAAAAGGAGAGATATAAGACGCAACATGAACGTATTCTCGTTATCACTGTATACGGGCAGAAAACGAGGGAGAGGAGGAAACGAGAGCACGCGGGGCCATCAGAACACCCAGCTCTGAGTACAATGATTAGTGGGTAGAGGAGATTGAGCTGGCTGCTTTTGTTTTACTCACTCTATACAAAAGCATTCGAACGTCGAACGTCGGCGTCTGAAGCTGGCGTTCGAACAGGTTCGAACGCTGAGTACTGCAGCCAAAGCTACAAGCGCGAGCTATATATAGCCTCCACTCCTGGCCTTAAGACGTGCATTTCTAGCGCGAGTGCTCATTCGGGGAAAGTACGCTTGAAAACAGTGACCTCGAGCTTTCGTACTTGTAGCATTAACTAAAGTCTCAGCTTAAAAAAAAAAAAAAAAAGCTGAAAAAGTTATTAAAAAGAGTAAACGAAAAAAACAACGAGTTAGGAGTGAGGTGTAGAGTATTTTGATCCCGTGAATCTGATCACAGTTCGTTTTCCCCAAAGATATAACTAAGCGCGAGAAAACATGAGACACCTCCGACCAGTCGTTACGTCATACCCAGATCTTTCGGCCGTCAGGCGCGTGTCGCTGGTATAGTATCGACGCTTTCAGGCAGCTGTGCATGTGCTCCCCTATAACCGACCTCCAGTTTTTCTTTCCTCTTATTTCGTTCGCTTCACTTCATCTTTGCCACAGCAGGACAGGTTATTGTCACTTTAGGTGCTACTGCGTCCTTCTCCTCACCATAGGCCTTTGTGGAGGCTCGTTCATGCCCGCTTCAGTGGCTCGGTATTTCAATAAGGTCGGCAATGCCGGCTCAATCTGGCGCGTGTTCAAAGCGTCTACATTCCCCAGCACTAACACCAGTCGTGACGTCTTTTTCTGACCATTTTATTTTATTTTTTTAATAGCAAGACAGCGCGTGCATAGCTTTGATTGGCGCTGAAGATGCACGAGAGCGGAGATTACGAAAAAGTCTGGATATGATCGTCCCGTTCCGGGAAGGAGTGTAAGCTTCAGCGGCACTTTGAAAATGATCTTCAGTAACCTCCGTGCACCAAACTAAAAAAAAAAAAAAAGAGTCTCGATATTTGTGATTTTGGATGCCAAATGAAGACGATTTAGGTGTTTTTTCCTCAAATACAAAACCGCTTCAGTTTAGATTTGCGTCTGCCCTCTAATCATTCCAACCAGAGTTCAGCGCACTGAATTATCCGCGCGCTCTCATGTCGTTCTCGCTCTCAGTTTCTGCAGGTATTAGAAGATAATGAGCGTTAAGATTCGCTCATCACTCCGGTAAAAAATGCTGGAATACCACAGCTCAGTAGATAAAGATGGCGGCGCACAGAGGCGGCCATTGGAATGCTTTGTATTCCAACAAGAATTTCATTCATTAGCGCGAGCGACGTCTCTTGGTTTTATGCATGCGCATGGCTATGATTACAGACACACGAGGCGCTGGTATAAGCGCGTAAACTACGAATGTCCCCAAAACCTGCTCACGATGTTTAGGCTTTTAACCGCAAGATGTTACGATTAAATCGATGTAAATGTGTGGGGCTGCCAAAGCTAATGCTTGACGAGTAAATTACGAGTTGGTACAAAAGCGTAGATAAGTGTCAGGTGCAGAAAATTCATAACTGCTTAGGAAGTACTTAGTTAATGAAATTGTAACTAATTATGTTAACTTAAACATTCTTCATTTGTAACTTTCAAGTTTTTGGTTTTGACAATAGGTGCTTATGTGATATATTGATACTATCATTAATATCTTCGACGACTTTTCACCACGGGGTTAGCCAGAAGATAATAAAATGCTACCAATTGTTTTATTGAGTTGAAAGCAAAGTAATATTTTACCGCATTACACTTTCTCTCGGTTGACAACACTCTTATCAGTACGAAAATATAAAACAATAAACAAAAAGAAAAAAAAAAGACAGAAAGAAAGAAGAAAATAAAAAAAACCTCCCTACCACGACGGCACTTTTTGAAGCGTCCGGAACGTAGATCACTGGGTTCTCGTAATTTGGGGCAATTTTGACGGCGGTGTGGATTCTGAGGAAGTGGAAAGCATTCGAGTTCAGAAACCAAAAAAAGCTGCGGTAGCAACGGGATTTTTTTTTTTTTACTCAAAATTTAACCGAGAATCGAATAAACTATTTGCGAAACTTACTTGGACGTTGTGGCGCCCCCAATAAGTAAGGGTATCGAAAATTCGTTCCGACTCATTTCCTGAGCCACGTGAACCATCTCGTTGAGGGAAGGTGTTATGAGACCGGATATGCCGACGATATCTAGATAAAATTACCAAGGCGACCATCAGTTAAGAAACAGAAACCTAATTAAAACTAAAATTAAAAAAGAAAAAACAACCTTACGGAAACTAAACAACAAAGGGTTGTTTCCTCTTGCAACAGCACCAAAACATTCCAACAGTCACTGAAAACTTAAGAAACCAGGGCGTGACGGGCCCCGTGCATCTCATTATCCCTCCTCAGCCAATGAGAGTCCGACATTAACCGGTAAGAACATAGGAGTACCAATCAGGAAGCGAGAATCATTAACATAGTAAGCCACGCCCAATGACTATAGAATATATAGATAAATACACTGTCATAAATTATATTATCCGAAAAATTGGCATCTGATGATTGTACGCGGTAACTACAGCGGAATCTCGTTAATTCAAACTCGCGGATAATTCGAACTAGCGTGCAGGTCCCATCCTACGTGTTTCTAGGAAGGAAACTCTCGCGGTAATTCAAACTTTGCATTATTCAAAGCTAATCTGGTCCCCCTCGGAATCAAATTAACGAATGAGATTCAATTGTAATTAACAGTGTGGGCACGTGAGTGGAACAGGAAGTCCGTCGAACCCACTTTTGAGTAATGTATATGTTAGTTGTGAAATCTTCCACGGAAGTGTACTGCATAAGATTCTGAAAACTGAAACAAACTAACGGCGTTAATTTTTTTTTTAACAATCTCTGAATTTTGGTACTTTTAACGTAATATACTCAGCATGATATGGCCAGAGAATTATAAACTCTTACCAGCGTTTGCTTCTCTAGCAGTGGCGAGTATCTTTTCACACGGTGTCATCACACCTAGATCAATTACCCTGGAGTAAGCCAATAAAGTATAGTTCAATGTATCTTGTCAAAAATATTTGCTGTTTTTCTTTCTGTGCGACGGTGCACCCTAAAATTTCACATGCTCCCCTAACATCTACCGGACGATGAAGGCACACTGAATGAATAAATAAACTAAACTAGATACGGTACACAGTATACATATGCTTAATAATAAAAAAAATTGCACGGAGTGTCGCAGTGACGTCTGCTGACTTATTATGACAATGTTGCGTAGAACTGAGCGTAGTTGCACTGGTAATACATTAAGAATAATCAGGCTACAAAACAAAATTTGGTCTTCACGAAAAAATTATTTACATCTGCCACATTTAAGAGGCGTCTAAAGCACGTGCGAGATCGCGATCAGCTAATAAAACGCTGCCCGAAAATACCGATTAATTGTGAAAGAATTAGACGATCTCAATTTATGTCACATTCGTCTACACACCAGACGGTTTCTATCTTCAATAATGCTTTACATTTTTACATATCGCGTAAATATTGTTTTACAACTAATCTTGACTTGCTTAATGACAGTTTTAGGGGCGAAGCTCCTTAGGGGCTAGCCATGTCCGTATGTCCGTCCGCCGTAGGCCAGGCGTCGGGTGCTCGTGCTTCTGCTCGTGAGATCACGTGCTCACGTGCTCGTGTAGGGCAAAAAAAAAAATTGAAAAAAAAATGAAAAAAAATTATGAAAAAAGGAAAAGAAGAAAAAAAAAGAGTAGGGGGTTCTGAGATGCCATCCCATCTGTCTGCTTACAAAAAGAAAAAGAAGAAAACCACACATTCTCCTTCTGCCATGAATGAAAAGGACCGAAAAGCTCAGGGGCCTTAGAAAAGCTCGGCATGCAGCGCCTCAGCGTCTACGTAGACAGCAAGCTGCTCCGGAGACCAGGGCGCGAGAAGCTGCTGCACAGCGTCAAAAACTCCAAGCGGACCCGGAGTTGAGAGCTCGGGAAGCGGCGGCAAAGCGTCAACGCCGACAGCAAGCAGCAATACCTATGACCAAAATCAGTACCATCAGCACCACCCGAGCTTCGCCCCAATCAACATCATTCACCACGTGGAGATGCGGTCATTTTTTCTTTTAAATATTTCTACCTAGTTTGCTTACTATCGAGTAATGGCATGTTAGGGATGACTGTTGAGACAAACATCGTAGCTTAACGCCAAGCAACGCGGACTGCGGGAGAGCACAGTTTTGATTCGTGCCCCCCAAACTAGGGGGCATCAACATTAGAGGATGTATACGTTTCAGGGGCCAACAGGACGGTGGTGTACTCAACTTGAAATTGTTGCAGGCCAGAACGACCGCCACAATGTTTTTGCCGATGTCATGCACGTCACCTCGTACCGTCGCCAGTACAACGACTCCAGCAGCACTGCTCACCTGAAATGAATGCGTCACGAGCAGCAGTCGTAGAAGAAAAACACGACTAAAATCACCGCGTATATATATATATATATATATATATATATATATATATATATATATATATATATATATATATATATATATATATGCACAAACCATATAGAAAATCGTCTTGTGCGCAGACCCATCTTTCTCCATCGGTTTGCGAAAAAAAAAAAAAAACGTTCTGAGCGTTCTCCGCTTTCTTTTGTGAAATAGTATCAGACGACGCGCATGCTTACACCGCCCCGTGACTCGGCATTTTTCGCTTAAATAAAAATAAAATATTAATTTAAACACAGGGACAGGAGTTTAACGTAGTGCACCGTGTCGAACAAAAATTTGTAATACTCTGAAATATTTCACAAGTTATACTTGACATGACCGTTACGATTATTTAAGCCGTGGATATGTGACATTATTATAGCCTCTTCGACTTGCGTTCTTGATTATAGTCGTTAATTTTCGAAATTAATTCTAAGAAAACAAAAACGCTGACATAGTTTTAGTTTATAGCACATTGCATGGGGGACTGACGTATTTTGGCGACTATTTCACTTTCAAAGAATTCGACCTGCGTTGTAGATCAAACGTCTATGTGTAAAACTATCTACTGAAAGCCGCGAAACCTGAAAAAGACGGAAACAATATCAATTAAAATTTTATTCTGTACGTGCCAAAAGTCTCGATACAATAATTTTTTTGTTACATTCTGAAATACGAAAAACGAGAACGACCTTTATAGAGAATTTCCTCGGAAAATTTCACACACTTAGCAAATGTATGCAGGGGTAAAATTTTAATTAAACTTTCAATCTATTTTGTGAGTGTGTGTGTTTCGAAGCATACGTTAGATTTCTGAAAACCCTAACCGTACGATGCTTCGCTAGTTAGTAAGCCAAACATAATCAATGTAAGAAGGCACAATGTCTGCTTCCTGAAGGCATCGTGATTTGCTTTCATAACAAATCGAAAACGGTTGGTTTTGATTATAATGTTGAACTTGTCAAGAAGACAGGTAACGAACATTCAACTTGAATTTTATCCAAGGATTAAGAATAACGGTGACATAAACATCAGACCACTGAATCTTTTTCACTTACGTCGTCGGCATCTGATCGGTTCTCGGTGGTTCGCATCTGTTCTTTTTCTCTTTCCATGAAAGGAACGAGGTAGGCGACCGCCTTCTTCATCACCCTCGCGGACTTGATGACTTGTGGCAGGAACATCTTTCCTTCCCCAAAGAGGTCGCCCACAACGCTCATGCCCTGGTATAAAGCAAACGATCCACGACTCTCCGTAAAGGGCTGTCCAATCAAAACAGCAAAACAAATCCGACACCCGGAACCCGTCCATTTTTTAAAATCTTCCTAAGCTCGTTGCGGCTCAAAAGTGTGCAGTAGTTTTCGGACGAAGCAGCTAGCCCACCGGCAACGGCCGGAGCGGGGGAAGGAAAAGGGGAAGGTAAGTCGAGGCTTTTTTTTGTGTTCGTTGCAGTTGGAAAGGGAAAAACGCAGAGTAATGAACGGGGTGGGAGAGGAAGAAATAGCCCCTTTCGTGGGATTTTTAAGTCAGTTAGAGGGGGGGGTAAAACAAAAGTGACTGCTTCTTAAGCCTTCCTTTGTTCTTTTGTAGGGTTCCCAAGAAACGTAAACTCAACCCCCTACCCCCGCCCCTCCCCACCCCGTTCTTGCGCACGGTTTGCGAGAAGGGTGAGGGGAGTTGGGTGGACCGCCCTCCCCTGATTGGCTACTGAGGGATCCGGGCGGGTCCGGGTCCCGAAAAGTTGAACATTTTCCAACTTTCGACCTGTCCCTGGGAGCACGGAAAATGTAACCACTGACGTCACCGGCGACGTCACTTCCGGGTCCCGAATGATCCCGCACGACCGCTGAATCCCTTAGAAGCTTCAAACTAAAACACAATGCAATGTTATCAGGCAACAGTAGTAGTCGCCATGTTTTGGCGCCTAGCCTTGCGCGAAGCATCTGATTGGCCCCGAGTCCACGCCGAACGCTGACGCAGACCCGTGTCCTATAGAAACGCAGAATAATCAAACGCCTGACACACGGCGGCTTCGGGTAATTGGCGAAGCAGCTATACTTAATTTCAGCCCAAGTCCAGACGCAGCCGCAGCTACGAGCTAATGGGACCAATCAAGCAGCGTCAAAAGCGCTAGTCACTGAGCCTTCTCTGTTTATAATTGGTTCAGCTATGGTAGAATGCGTACAGAAACATGACGAACCTAATGACGGTGCGCTTTCGATGCTCTCTGATTGGTCCCATGAGCTCGTTGCGTCCTCTGCATCTGGACCTAAAGGTGAAATAAAGTATATTAAGGCGCACACTTCCGTATAGCTGTTTGCATTCTCGTCCTTGTGATTCGTAGGATGAAAGGTGCACACATCCTGTTGCCACAACACGCTTCTTTACAAATATAATATATATTAACTTACAAGTTACTAATGCTTTAGATAGATGTCGAATTCAATCCAATTCCTAAGTGACGCAAACCTCTGCCCGATTAAAATGTTTCTGCCGTATCCATTCATTCGTTCATCCGGTCTATTGTATTTTTGTAACTCATTTCACCTAAATGTTAATGTACACGATTTTCGCCATAGGATATTGCCTCAACGTAGTGTTCTTTCTAAATAAACAGGGTTGCGAGTTCGTGTTCCGACTTCGTCCAGGTAGGCTTCAAAAACATGCACGTTTAAAGTTCAACCCTATAATTGAATTGTAAAACATTTTATGAACAGCAGAGGTCGAATACCTATGAATTTTTTTAGCATGGTTCGACACCCTACAGGTCAATTTATCGAATTTGCGAGGCTTTCTTTGTAGGGACACCTGCCATGTGACTCACCGCCATTAAGGGTCCCTCGATAATGTTGAGTGCTCGTGGATAAGCTTCTTTTCGCTGCCTCGCGTCTTCAACGTCCTCCTCAATGTATGTATCGACTCCCTGAAATATATTGGTAATATCGCCACTGAAACGATTTATGGACACATTTCTAAAGCGGCTTGCTACAGCACATTTGAGTCAGCATCAGCACGAAAGTTCTGCAGTCATATTCAGTATTTTCTTTGTGCACAATTCAACAAACGTATCACATCGTTGCCTCACATTATTGTTATTGAGCTATTTGTCTCACTAAATAAGAATAACATTACAAGATCAGTTTAAGATAAATTAAATAGTGAATTAGTTTTACAGTTACGCAGCAATGAACTCCATTCATCATATTATCAGTGAGGTAGTGCTTTAAGGTTCTTCGTTACATACCTTTACCAAGGCATATGAAAGCCTCTGCTCCACCGATTCCTTCCTCCAGCTTTCGGCTTGTTGAGGCGACTTCTCTCCATCATTTAAAAGCTAAAAAATAACAAGAGATATTGACAGGGAGGGTATCAGTGAATTATAATCCCACTACAACAGCGCCAATTGTGGTTTTAAGCACAGGTGAAATCATAATTTACTTATCTAAAAATGTCTCATAGACCATGTGTCTACCACTTCTATAGGTAACTCATTTTAAACATGAGAGTGCTTCGTATAAAGATTCTCAGCTAATGACAAGTTATTTTATAATTAGACTCTTTACGTGAGAGTCCTTTGTAGTAGTCCGCTAAAAATCCGCGAGTTGGAACCCCGTTTCACTGGAAAGTGCTTAATTGAAAGTGAAGTTTATATAAAGGATTAAAAATTGAGGCTTAACCGTATGGTTTTATGTAGCATACATAGGTATTAGCTGTTCGAATGAAAGCACTGGCTACAGATGGCGGAAGTGGCCGCCTATTCAAAGGGCATAACCACATTCATCCATCCATTCATTAATCTAGTGAAATTGCGCGTCGTTTTTGAAGACGAAAATATAAGCTTGAGTACTGCCGAGCTTGAAAAGCTGGTACCAGCACCTTGGAGTACTCGAGAAGCTTTTCCGCGGCGTCCGTGCTCTTGTTGAGCACCGCGTCTTCGCACAAGGAAAGAAGTTCCTTGTCGATCTCCTGGTAGACGGGCAGGCAACCCGCGTTCACTATTCCCATGTCCATACCGGCCTGTGAAGATCAAATTCCCATCAAAATAAAACAACATAAACTTCATACTAAAACGACTAATACCCGTGGCACACGAGCAACTCGAATGCCTTTTACAATGAATGACATTTGTGTGATCGGCGAATCAGCTCGCAATCTGTCGCGCGTGGAATGCGCTACGCCCGGAGTGTCGCGCGCTGATTGGCCGTCCGCTCAAATGTCATTCGTTGTAAATGGCATTCGAGTTGCCCGTGTGACACAGGTATAAATAACCAAACAGATTTTTTGTCATGGTTTGACGTTTTTTACAGTGTATATTTACTGTCTAATGTTTCAGTCGATCAACTCTGCGTGGTTTGAAAAGAAGACGTAAACTTTAGGCTTAACTTGTCAGGTAAAAACAAAACAAAACAAAACAAAAACCTGGATGTCTTAAAGTTAGATGACATTTCGCGAAGAGAGTGTCTTCAGGATGAGTAGGCCCTGATCACCGTGGCCCTGCTGAAGTAAAGTCTTTTAGCGAAATCACTCTGAGAATATCACAAGGCACCTCTCTAGGTTCATCTTTAATTACTATCATCAACAACTACCATCTTTAACGACCTTTGCGATTAATTTGGGCGTCAGGTGGATGTTGGTCGTGTATATATTACGGTTCTTAAAGTGCCATGTAGAGTGTTGATGAAATCTTCGATACCTAATAGTAGCAATGAGAACCATCCTCCTTGACCTCCATCCACGCTCAGTCTTCAAGTCCTGGAACCTAATCTTTCAAGTTTTCCGATCCCCAACAAGGAGGCTTGGCTCACTCGTTTGGTCCCGGACTTTGTCGGAAAAGCTCACGTACGCCAATGGCGTGGTAGAGGAACACGCTGTGCATCGCCTCTCTGACGCGGTCCAAGCCTCGGAATGCGAAGGAGAGGTTAGACACCCCACCGCTCACGCGGGCACCCGGAAGCGTCTCCTGGAAAACGTCAAAAAGATTGCAACTAAAGCGCGGTTTCACCGACGCGGCTTCACTTCTGACCGGCTGCCATTTTTTCTATTCGCTTGCGTGTAAGCGATTTTTCGTTATAGTCCGTATGCAGGCAGGACTCTGAGGCATGGTGGGTGGCTCCGCCAATGATATAACTCAAGGAGCGCAATCGGGAACGATTTGAATCGGACAAAGTTTTGCTTACCCAATTTTTCTTTCTCGTCGACGTTGACGTTGAGCAGCTTTTTGGACTTTTAAAATATCGCCAATGTTCTGTCATTGGGGTCTCTTGTTTGCCACGTCGTAAAAGCAACATATCGGAGACAAGCTATACGAGGTTAAAGAACCTCTACTTATTTCTAGCTACTTATTCTTTAATATTGTAAAATTTTGTAATAATTCATAATAATATATTAACCCGGAAACGTTGTTAATGTTAGAGATAAATAATTTCGTTCACAACAAACCATCTCTGCCCTTGATGACATGCACAACAGCAGTGCTAATATATATAAAGTAAAATAAAAGAAACACTTTTTCATAAAATAAAGGCAAAACCAGTGGCGTCATAAGGGGGGGGGCGGGGGAGGGCGGACCGCCTCGGGTGCAGCGCTCAGGGGGGTGTCGCGGCGGGCCACGAGAGCGAGGGGGGGGGGGGGAAGGATCGCGGCGGGCTACGCGAGTGGGGGGGGGGGCGGGGGGGGTTGCGGCAGGCTACCGCCCCTGGTGCCGCTGACCCTCGTGACGCCACTGGGCAAAACCTTTCGTGAAGTTTTCGTCAATTTTGTTATGTTCGAGCATCTCCGTCGATGCGAGACAACCGTTCTTTACCGCGGGGTATAATGAACTGAAAAATTGGCTCTTACAGTGTGCTATCCATATACTGAGAATTTCGGAAGTCGTGACTAGTTATACCTTGATCCGTCGTGTAGCATTGATGTAGTCGACGGCATAGTTGCTGTGCTCTTCCATGCCCGTTGCGATGGTCAGGATGTTGGGGTCAAAGATGATGTCGGTTGGATCGAACCCAGCCTTGCCAACAAGTAAGTGATAAGACCTCGTACAGATCTCCACCTTGCGCTGTTCGTCGGTCGCCTAAATATTGAGTGCAACATGTTACATATCTGTAACATGGTGCGCTTACAGTTTGCTTAACATGCTTACATAACACGCTTACAGTCTGCACGAACAATGACTGAAAGTATTAGAATACCCAATATCTGAAGGCGTTAGTAAGAAATAAATTCATTTACATATATGATATAGCCCCCTTCAGTGTTCAGTTACTGCATGGACGGAGTTGTTAATAAAATAGACGACAATATCAACAGTGACAAAATACTTTCAGAAAATAAGGCACAATGCCTTTAGTGATAGATAAACTCTAAACATCATAAAAATAACAGATACCATGCAAAGAATTGTTCGTGTTTATTTCACGGTAATTCTTGGTTACAATTGAGTTAGACTTAAAATTGTTTTGCCTAGCTGAAACATATTGCTATGACCTTTCTTTTAGTGGGAAATATTATGACAAGAAAACACTCTAAAAACTGGTAACAAAAATAAGAAACCTATAACGTCAGAAGAAAATACCAGACTAACAAAACAAAACAAAAGTAATTACTTTGAGAATTCTGAACACTCTAAGAAATGACCTCAGTACTTATTCATGAACATCAAAATGAAATGCGTGAGCCGCCATATGCAGAAAGCGAGTAGCGAACATTGATCGGCTTAAATAACCGCTTAACCCCAAGATAAAATTCAAATTGTGACCCTCAACATGATATTTCACTACAGTCAATGCAGATAAAAGTATCTCTTCTACTCGTCCGTCATTTTTTAGCGCTTTTAACCCCCAAACAAATCTTAATCAATAAATCTTTTCGACTCTGCATTCGGCAGGTTTCTTTTTTATAAATTGCGATTATTCGTCCTCACAGGTGACAGATAAACAGACACGCGGTATTCTTTCGGAATAAAAATACTAAAAGAGCAACGCTGTCGATGCTTTGGCAGTGTACAACTTTCTAGCGTTTATCACCCAGAATCGTCGAGTCATTCGGCTGTGGACGTACGCGTGACGTCTGGTATTCCGCCGAAAAGAGCTATTGCGCATGCTCAGAACAAGTTCCACAGCCCGGTAGACAAAGACGGCAGCGTTGTGATGATGATTCCGGTCTCCGACCGTTGTATTTAGCGTTCAATCCCACCCATACATCAAAAGCGGTGCCGAAGTGGCAACAAATGATGTCATAAAAACCGAAGTGCCATGCTGTAGGATATGGCGATCCCATCCTACTTGAAGTGAGTTCCATACCTGTCCACGTTCGTCGAAGGCCATGACGACGACGGCAGCGCCAAACTGTTTCACGACGCCAGCTTCCCTTAGGAACACCTCTTCGCCCTCTTTCAGACTGATGGAATTTACGATCCCTTTGCCTTGGAGACACTTCAGACCCGCCTCGATGACAGCGAAGTTGGAAGAGTCGATACACATCGGCACCTACAGCAGATATTCACATTTGCCTGTGGGGTCTCACTGTTTATTAGCATATGGCCATCGGCGTTATTGTCATTGGTGTCTTAATCCCCCCAATAAATTTCCTTTCCAAAAGGGCGCGCCCTCCCATAGCTGCTCACAGGCCGCCCTATTCGGGGCACGCACTTTGAGCATGCATTGGATACGACATACGAGTGCAGTGTCACCGCTCAGTGTGAACTCGGACCCAATCACACGCTTGGCGAAGGAAGCTATGTCCAAAAAATATGGCGGCTGCAAGTGTTTCTTGACGAACTTTTGAATATGGTCTATTTCATAAATGTTGTTGGCACCATCACAATTATTATCATCTATAGTCACGATCAGCATTTAATAACATCAACAGGTGTTGAATTCAGTTACAATCCCGAGGTACCAAACAAAGGGGAATTGCAGAGTCGAGCGGGGGAACAACTTACATCATGACAAAACACAAAACAAAGCATTGTGTCATATTTATTTTAAAAAAAATGGCAGCGACATTTACGTTTAAAGCGCATAAAATGCAGGTAGAAGACTATATACAGTCTTGTATAGTATAGGTCACGTGGCACCAATATTATATAAAAGTATACGTCAGGTGACGGAGTCATATGACCTCAATTTTCCCGCTACATTTTAAGGGAAGGGGGAACTAAATTGATGTATGGTGCCTCTATATAGGGTGTCTAAGCTTTGCGCAAAACAACCTTGAGTAAGATAGGTACCGTGTTCGCCACCGTTACAGAACCTTTTATGGAGGTAGTATACATAGCATTTTGAATACCAGGTTTCCACGTCAGGTCACATGGTATCGATTTCAACATCTAATTTAGCGGAGAAACAGAATTGTGTGTGGGTCTCGTGACATCAATTTACCCTCCATATTGAGCAGAGAAGTTGCGTTGGTGCAATAGGTTGCGTGACGTCCCGCTAAATTTAGCAGGGAAACTATGTGTATAGTTTTTATGACGTTAAGCCATGTGACATCAATTTCCCCCAAAATTAACGGGGAAACCCAATTGGTGTATTTGTCACGTGACATCAATTTCTTCGCTAAATTTAACGGGAAAAAGACGGACGGACAAAAGTTTGGTATGGAGAGTAGCGTTAAAGCTTCAAAATATTATTGGCTCTTCAAAATGAAAGTAAAGGTCAGGGTCTCAGGGTCTCGGGTCTCAAGATGAAAGTGAAGGTCAGGGTCTCAGGGTCTTATAATTTCAAGATTAAAGTCAAACTCAGTGATTACTATCATGTTCAATATAAACTTGACAGTCCGCACTTTAGGCATTCTTTTTATCGTCGAGAGTAATTTAAACGAGTCATACCTTGCTGATGTCTGGCTCGCTTGCAATAAGGTTGAGAAATTTGGTCATGGTTTTGGGACCGTCGATCAGACCGTCATCCACGTTGATGTCAAGAATCTGGGCTCCCATCTCAACTTGTTCTTTGGCGACGTTCAATGCCTCCTTGTAGAGGGAACCATGGCAAGGAACATGTTATATTATAAAACGGCAATTTGCATCTGAATGATATAATGTAAAGTTATCGGGAAAATCAATCGTCAAATTCAGACCAATCTTTCTCTCGCGACGAAAGTTAATGATAGCAGAACAGACCGGCATTTATATCTTGTAGTTTAGAACGATCTAGCCCTATGACTCAACAAAACATATCGAGCGTTTTATTTTCTAAACACTAGAAAAATGAACGAAACCTTCAACAGGGCCGAGTGTTTGTATATAGTTTCAAAATTTGATCTAAAATTAAAAAAAAAATGTACTATCACCGAATCATGTCGGAAGCCTCAAACCAAGCCCCTCCCTTTTTTCTTGTTTTTAAGCTTATTCACCGAAGTGCCCGTCTACTTGTCTTTATGCGAAGTTAAGATATACCTGGCAATGTAAGCCTTATTGCAAAGGGAGGTTTCAGCGATGATTTGGCCAGTAAATATATCGTAACTTACAAAAATTTTAAAAAGGCGTATAATATAAGTTCTTATATATTATCTATACTCTGATATGTTGATTGGACACATTCATATGTAGTTATTTCTAACTAGGGACACACTCGAGTGCTCGAAAAAAGAAATGCGGGGGAACGAACATGATTAGCACTGTACATACCAGTTTGACCAAATTTCATATCCGTTATAGCTCTTGTACAGATACCCGAAAAAACAATCACCTGGTAATTATCCTTCCGCAGGAGTTCCGCGAAGCGCCGTGACCCAGCAATATTGCAACGCTCCCCAACGTTGACGAACAGCGTGTGCGGCCCGACTAGCATGGGTTCCAGTCCTATAGAGGTCGTAATGCGAGAAAGTTTACACACCATGCCCTTTTTACCAACTTTCGACTAGCGTCACATATACAGTCCATTTTTGTTTTTGCTATTTAATTCTTCAAGAGTAGTTGAAACCTTGTGGGCTAGGACCTTCTGTGACGATCGTAGAATCAGGAGTCGTTTCGGAACCTTGTAGGCATTTCGTCAGTCCAGGAAAAGAACTAGGTAACTTCGTTTGGGTTCACCGGTATAAACACATTACGCGAAGAACTACGAAATGCCTTATATCGGCGAGTCATATATCGGTATACTGGTTCGAAATCGGCACCGATCAACTCTGTCCAAGGCTCTTGTGGATTGTGTAAAAAACCTAATGTGGCTCTGTGACTTAAGAAAAAAAAAACTTATCTAAAGAAGAGAAAGCAGACTAAAAAAAAATCGAGTCAATTAAAAGCAGGGCAAGCAGATTTATTTGCAAAATTATTCCCGACACACAAGCGTATCTCAGCTGAAAGAAAAACCAGACTTGCCACCCCTCTCTAGCAGAAGAAAACTTCCTTGGTTAACCTTCATCCATAACACATGTATTATAATAACGCACTTCTCAAGCTTGAACTTTTAAAGCCGACATACCGTATTTTTCCTCGATTTGATCATCAGCATAAGATACTATTACAAACATCAAACACAAAACGTTTCCAGACATCACCCTTACAGTTGTCAATTTCCGACTGGAACAAACTGCCAGCCAACATTGTGTCTTTAGTAAATGTCGACGAATCTAAAAGTGTGTGTGCTTATATACTGCGTAAATTGATGTGTATGCTTTCCACGTGTTTTCATTATATTGTGTTTTTTGCATGATGTTTGTTCATATTTTCACTGTTCTGTTTTCTTTGTATACTGTTGTGAGGTAAAAATAAATGAAATGAAATGAATTATTTGCTGCCTATCATCTCGTAACTATTTGATTGTTATCCGTTCATGTTTATATATGTACTTCCTGTGGCAAATGACAGAAGAGTTTGCCAACTTACCCGAGAGACAAAGACATCCATCGTGAAGTTTCGAGGGAGGAGTGCGAGGAGGCAGACCCCTCACAGCGTCCGCTATGGCACGCACATGTTCCGGCGTGGTACCGCAGCATCCTCCGACTATGTTCACCAACTTGTGCTCAGCGAATTCCTGTGCCATTGGTAAGAACGACCAACGGTAGAATCAATAGGGTGTCCCAAGCAAACATTCCGTTGTAAAACGAGACGGGAACATCGGCGCCTGCCCATAGAACACCCAAACTTTCACCGTATATGCATTGAGCAGGTCAGTCTTACCTTGTGTAATCTCAAGACGTAGTTCTTTTTCTGTAAAAAAAAAAGTTAGAGCAAAAACTTGCCAAAGTCAAGGTAGGTCGCGTTCGCAGGCAACCGTGTTGGCGACGTTATTTAGTCGTGGCGCCATCTCCCGATACGCACAGCGGGCAGACAACACACTCTGTCGTCTGCTTGTCGCGCCCATCGGGAGGTGGCACCACAAGTAAATGGCGTCGCTAACTCAGTCGTCTGCGAACGCGTCCAACCTTGATTTCGGCAAGTTTTTTTAACTCTATTTTTTTATAGGAACGGAATTACGCCTTGAAATTTCACACGATAAGACTGACCTTCTCAGTGCACATTCGGTGAAAGTAAGAAAATTTTATATGCAGGCGCCGATGTTTCCGACTCGTTTTGCAGCGGAATGTCCGCTTGGGCAACCCTACTCCGTTAGCTTACGATAAACCGCAGCAGACGCTACGAGCCATTCTTAGCTAATCGAATGCTGGAAATATATCACGTGACTACGCACCCTACATGTCGCTGCGTCACTCCCGAAGGCCACGTGACACTTATATAGCATTGGATTGGCTCATAACGTCCTCTGCGGCTCGTCATAACATGAGACGGACTGTAGCCATTCCTTGGGAATAATTTTGTACTGTGGTTAGATGCAAGCAATCTGGAGATAAAAATACTTTTCCGTCTAAACTCGGAAAATAATGATTGCATTTAATTAAAATGATGAATTAAATCTAGCATGTTTGCATTCTCAAACATATGTATTTAAAATAGTGTAATCTATCTCTTTTATTTTATTTTGTAATTTCGAGTTATTTCTTGTGTAAATTAAATTACGCGATATATATACTTTTTCCCCCAATTTTTAAATTATACAATTCTTCGCCCTTTAATTTACCCTATAAATTTGAATTTCTTTTCCTTGTCGAATAAGAAAACATACGTACCTTGATACGCTGAGACATTTGCAAAGGACTTTCGTCATACTCTCCAAAAGCGTTTGGAAGGCCTAGGAAAAAACAAATATTACAGGATCTCATATTTTACGATAACCGCCTATCGTGCTCGCTGATGCAAAATTTACAATGCGAATGGAATTAGTTTAGCCCTGTTGCTGGCCCATCTTGGTGCAACCTACCTGCGTTAGGGTAACAGATGACAAAGGCGTCCGTGCTCTTGGATACCCTGTCCAAGTACGGCCAAATTTCTTTGGCGCCCAGAGAACAGTTGAGACCTATGCTGTGATTGAGAAGGGATTACAGTTAAACTGAATGTCTACGCAGTAGTATATCCTCTACAAAATATACATATAAAAATATTATCCTTATGGTAGCTCTGCGGTTCATTCTGGAGCATACAACATTAATTCAAGCTGCCGACAGCTTAAAATAAAACTTAATTCTTTTTACGTTAACTTATTAAAAAAAAACTTTCTCAGCCCAAGTATAATTCAAGGTTCACAAAAGACATTATCACACAACCCTCTGAACGTGTGATACTAAGGAAGTTTGCTTCGTATGCATCTTCACTTTTAGCGTTTTCGTTTGTTTACTATCTAAGCTGAATTTTAATTACTGTTACGAGCGCATTTTGTTTATACCTTATACATTTATGAGAACAGACGATTTATCAAAAAGGTTAGGCGCGTCTCACAAAAACGTTTTCTTCTTTATACATACATACACAAATTATTCAGTCCCTCCTTGCTCAAGCGGCGCACACACAATTTATTATGAACTCGACCACAGAGTTTGCCAAGCATGCGGCGAGCAAGTGTTCCAAAATGCGTAAGTTGGCACATCGGAACGCAAGGAAGATCACGCCAATCACAGGGCAACATAGTGAAGGAAAAGGGAACGCGCGATGACGAGGCGCGCGCCGTCATGGCTGAGATCGGGGTTCGCTAGGTTAGGTTAGGCGGGTGGATCGATCGATCGGGTCGGGTCGGGTCAGGTCGGGTCGGTCGGTCGGGTCGGTCAGGTCGGTCGGTTCGGTTCGGGCGGGCCGGGTCAGGTCGGGTCGGGTCGGGCCGGGTCGGGTCGGGTCGGGTCGGGTCGGGTCGGGTCGGGTCGGGTCGGGTCGGGTCGGGTCGGGTCGGGTCGGGTCGGGTCGGGTCGGGTCAGTGGGGCGGATAGGTTAGGTAAGGTTAGCCCCCAGACGCACATGGACGCGCTTTGGGGGTAAAATAAACCCACGAGGTGCACAAGCAGCAGACGAACGTGCACGCTGTATGACGTCTCGTGAGTTCCAAAAGCGGCCCATGGAGCAAATGGTATACGCAACAGAAAATCCAAGCATTTTTTCGCCTTTCGAAAGGAGGTCTAACGTATCGAGACTGCTTTGCAGGAAAAGCGCGTGCAGGATGTCAAAGTTAAAACTTCATACACGCATAACATTGATTTGCGTGTAACGCAAATGACATTTGGTTTTCACAACTCCCGACAACTATGGTCACTATACGCAAGGCCCGAAGATCTTATTATCGCACCACAAACAATGAGAGTGCGGAATTCGCCAACAAGAACACCGAATATAAGGAATCACGAAGCAAGACGCGAGAATATTACACGCCACGCCCCGTGTTTCTTAAGCTGTCGGTTGCTATAAAGCGCTATATGGCGCGCAAGTTTGTCTGCTCCTTGAGCACCTCGTGCGTTTGTTTACCCCCCCCCCAAAAAAAAATGCGCCCACGTGCGTTTGTGTTACCCCCGACCTCAACCAATGACGGCATGAGCTTGACTGCTTCGTCATCGCGCGACCTCTACGCGTTATCCATGTTGCTTTTGATTGGCGGGCCTCGCTTTGGGTTCCGTCGCGCCAAAGACGCATTTTAGAACACTTGCTCGCCGTATACATTGAAATTTTAAACATAGGGTAAGATAAAAGAAAAATCTAATTGGCCCACTTACCACATCGGCTTTGCATGCGAAATGCTCACGACGAATGCTTCGGTCGTCTGCCCCGAAAGATTCCTTCCACTTTTGTCCACCACCGTCCCGGACACCTAGGTAAATAAATAATTAAAAAAAGTCCACGAGATTTATATACGAGGGGCGTTCATAAAGTTCGTATCATTGTCCCGAAGGAATAGAGATTCAGCAATCAAACTCGAGTAGGGGTTAAGAATTTCTCTACATGTTCGCCACCAAAAGGTATGCCCACTTTTTCCAGCGATGGGCCACATGACGGAGGCCGTTGTTACAGAACTCCTCGTTTTGAGTGTTCAGAAATCGCTCCACTTGAGCAATCACTTGGTCGTCGTCATTCAAATGCTTTCCTTTTATTTGGCCACACTGGAAACGTCTGCGCCATTTAACCAGTGTCATAAACTGGGGCGTTATCCCCGAACAACGCTCCCAGATTGGAATGAACATCCTTGGCATTGTTTCCCTTCAAATGGAAAAAAACCGATCACTGCTTGTGCTTGGCACCGACGGTAGCGGCGTTAAGCGCTACTATAGCTATGCGATGTTTAACTCTGCGGAAACCAGAGGGACGCGCGCTCATGGTGATGCCTGTTTTGTTTTTGTTTTTTTTCAATTTTTTGTGCCGATGATACGAACTTTATGAACACCCCTCGTATGTTAAACAGCACTGCTCCCGCACTGTCTTGCGGCTTTCGTTAGTACTTATTCCTTAGGCGCTGTCTAATTTCCGCCATGTTCAACGCACATCAAGTAGACTAAATCTCGAGTCTGCTAGAAAATTGTGAGTGAGTATGCACTGTAAAATAAAAAAAAACACCCCCAAAAAAGGTTTTGAAAGGTCCTTTGACGCCCTAAGAACTTAAATGCAACTGGGCGATAAAGAACACTTTTGCATCAAAAAAGGACCTTATAGGAACCCCTTATAGGTTTTTCCCGAAAAATTCTTTTAGGGTGTGTTTAAAATAACTTTTGAGGGTGCAAAATATGGACAAGACTAACCGCCCCAAAAAGTTCTTTTACTGCAAGATTTTTTTTTAAAGTGAGAGAGAGGAAGTCAACATGAAATGTAACATTGTGACAACAATTCTTTATGCGAAAACCACTGGATAACACTTACACTATTACATTATCACCGACCTTATACGCTATACGTATGACTACGTTATAGAACAGGCTATGAAGGAAAAAAAAAGCCCAACGTAAAAGAAGACCGGCACGTGATTACAATCTCCGCAAAATGTGGCGGGCGATGTTTTCCCGCCAAATTTAGCAGATTGTGTTGACTTTACACAAGTACAAATTTATCGTACGTGTTCTACGTAGATGAATTTGGTCAGGCGGGACGAAAACCGGCTTCATTTATTTTACTTTATTACTGCTTCATTGCACGTGAAATAAATTAAGCAATTATAGGCAATATGGAACGTGTATCGCTATAGACCCCTTCAAAACTTACGGCCTAGCTCTTACGGTCGATCTGAGAGTACTGTAAAGTGACGTGCGCGAAAGACAGCCTAAAAATTGCGAGTCTATCAATTGTAAAAAAAGTCTATTGGAAGGGAGTAGCATGTCAGTTATAGACTTGCCAGTTTGTTGGCGTTTGTCTGCGCACGTCACTTGGCACTACTTTTTGATCGACCGTAAGGGGTCGTAATTATCGGAGGGGTCTATAACGTCCCTCAACTATAGTTCTGAAAGACCAAATTGAAGCCAATACAGTAAGCTTAAAAATTAGACTTTAAACTATAGAGCCACTGTCAGGATGAGAACGACAGGGAGGCCTTTTGGTTGTCCCGCCTCCAGTGTAAACTTCCCGCCTTCGATGATGCTTCGGCGTCTCGTGAGCGTCGAGCATGCACGCGAAGCCAAAGCACGGCAGAAGACGACGAACGCGTACTAAAAGCCGGTCATCAAAAAATAAATAAAGACGCCCTGCCGTTTCGCAACCTGCCATCGACTTTTGATAACGTTTTATCTTTCCGGCATTCAACCTAAAACTGCAAAGACCCTCTAAAACAGTCGTGCTCAACACATCATTTATTCAATAAGATAAACTCGAGACTATGCGGAGCTCAAGTTTCTCTACCTCTTACGCCGAGGTTACGGTGACGTCGTAACACCGAGCTCAAATCGGCTTTGATCGGGGGATAGTGGGTGCACACACACCTCGATGCAAGCTGCCTCGAGGTCTAGTCGCGCTGCCCTTCCAATCGGAACCAGTCGCACCTCGGCGTTCTGACGTCACCGCAACCTACGTGCAAGGAGCAGACGAACTTGCGCTCCGCGCAGACGGCCTATCGACCAACACACCGTTTACAAACAAGCCCGCGTGTGGGCATTGCGCGTGCGCAAAAGCCAGATTCGCCCGAGGCGAAGTTTGAGCGCATGCGCGGTGCCGACGGCAGCGCCACCGCAGTCAGGCTGCTCGTATACGTCACGCAAAAGACACGGCGAAGTTGGTCTGCAGACAGTTCATTTTTGTGTGACCAACGTGGCGGGATACCGTCATAGGACGACACGCGCATCAGAAAGCGTCTGTAGACCGAATCGAGAAAACGTATTTATTTAATATGCCACGCATGGCTGGTCTTGCTCAAGGGAATCCGCAGCGGCGGGGAAAGGATGAAACTAAGCCAATACACACGAAGCCGCGCCCGAGCGCCGAGCGCGCCCGACCGCGCCGCGATCGCGAGCAACCATGCATGGACGTGCACCCGCGCCTCGCATGCCGTGCACCAAACATGCTTATTACATTGGATGCCACGCCTCATACGAAGCAGGGATGACCCGGCGATTCACGACCGTTTCACGATGCAACGCTGCCAAACGCCGTCAAACGCTCCCAGCCGCAACCGTGCGATGAACTATACTAAAGGGAGTTCGCAGTCACAGATGGCCGTCGGGGCAAAGAGCTCCGCTGGTCCGCCGTCCGCGTAGAAGCTGCAGCAGAGCGTCAGGTTCCACTGGAGCTACTGTAGGCGGCGACTTTGTCCTGTGGGATCACCCAGTCCTCAAAGGTGTTAGGTTGGTCCACTACGGGATGTTTGCCGATGCATCGCAGCGAGCCGCAGCGTGCTCGGGGCGCTCCCAGATAATGTGCTGCGTCGTCGCAAGGTTGTTGCATGCTGTACAATGGCCCTATTGCGGGTCACCTTGAAATATGGGGTCGAGCAGAGCCGGTAGCATGAGGGTGATAGTGGCGTTTATATGTTTAACTATCGCGTTCCACCCTTAAAGGCGAAGCTTAAGAGCCATCCTGTAATTTTGTGCACATGGTCGCTGGCCGACTTAGATGCGTGGCGGCACTCCGAGTAGGCCTCTTGCGAGTCCGTGTAGATGGTGATGTATGTGGTTGATATTTCTCAGCGGTTCTGCTTAGCATGTTGGGCGGCTTGTAAAACGGCCTCTAATTCCGGGGTCATGAAACGATTTTCCTACTTCTTCCTCCTTAGCTTTAATCCTCAACTCAAATGCGAATTGTGAAATCACGTGGTCGTGACATTCCTTCGGCACCGGTGCGATGACTCCTAGCTTCCACCGTGCTTTTTATGCACACCATAGAACTTGTCTTTCCCCAGTGACGATAAGTTCTGTCAGGGCACTCATTGGCCACGAACGCAGAATCCAAATATTCGTCGACGGATTGATTGTTGACGAGCGCATACGTCCGAGTGACGCAGTTATCGTGTCCAATGTGTGAGCTGGGCTCTACTGATGTCAGTTTGGCGCCGGTGACGCGCCTTTGGAACCGCGGATGTATCATAGTGAAAAGGCGGAGAGCTTTCGAAGGCAAGAAGGTACAAAATAGTCCGCTATATTTTCAAATGTTCGTACCGAAAAGCTGGCTTTTGACTTTCTAGCCTCTTTCTTTTGGCCAACTAAACGCTATGCGATTAGTAAAGTCCCAATTTAAAATCATTCATCCCATCCCAAAATTCGTTTCATGGGCCCTTTAATTTAATGCCCACTCCTGCGGGGAACAGCTGGGACCACACGTCGGGGTAGGTTATGTTATCCCACGCAGCCGACGCTGGTGTTGCTCCCTGTCTAGGAAAGGGGCCGCCAGCAGCGTCCGTGTATAGTAAACGACGTGCCGTTCCGGGTCCAGGACGGCAAAGAGTCGTTCGTGCGTCTTGGCATGAAAGGCTCGTCGGACGATGGTAGGCGCCGGATCTCTTGGAGAATGGCCTGGCCTGTCTTGGCATACCCAACAGCCGAGTGAGCTGGGCAGGCTTGAGTTGTTCAGCTACATCCTCGAGCTTGTTGAGATTTCCGTGAGCGTATAGGCCCGGGAGCCAGGTATGCTTGGGAAGGCCGGTGGGAAGCCATATTGCCTCCTTGCTGAGGTTCTCGACGGTGTCGCGTTGGCGTTGTGTTAGGTAGCAGTATTTGCATGATGTGTTAGCAGTTTGACCACAGGTTCAGAAACGCATGCCGTGGTCTTATTATATTCCTGAATGCAGCTTGGTACGTGATTCGTTTTTCTGCGTTTCTATCGGCTTATGCCGCGGTCTATAACCGTCTGCTAAGTAATGATAAGATTCCACCTGCGTTTCTTAAACTGTCGCTGACTATATGGCACTGTATCCTCAAAAAAGCGTCGCGAGACAAGGTTTCTTCAATTGACTTTGTCGACGTGAAACCCTCTGGTGTCCGAAAGTGACCGGAAGTTGCGTGTTTACTTACAAAAATTGGAAGTTCGTCGTAGCCTTCTTTAAACACCTCCTGGATTGCGAACAAGGCAGCCTGAAATAAAAACAAATAAACAAAAATATCAAGTTAAAAAAAATGAGATTCAATGAACAAAGTTTAACAATGACAAAAATACTCTTAAAATAGGGGTATGTTAAGGCACGTTATGATTACTAATGAGATTATTAAGGACTATCAACTAAAATTTCCTATAGTCCTATGAGGAGCCCGGAAGCTCGTTTCCTTCCTGCACAGGGGTTGCGATGATGTCGGAACGTCAAACTCTTATTGGCTGATTGAAAAAAAAAATAGTGGGTAGACCTCGAGACATTTAGCGTTAAGGTTTACCCCCAATCTTTTCAATCAAGGCCAATCAGAGTTCGACGTCGTTCTGAGTCACCGCAACTCCCAGACAAGAAGCAAACGACTTGCTCTCCGCATAGCCTTCTCTCCCTATGTCGAAGCCGGTGAACGCAATAAATAATATAATTAAACATTATAAAAAACAGTCTCCGCTGTGGTATTGAGTATGGTGAAACGGTACGCCCCGTCTCACAAAGCAGTTTTTTTTAATGCGAAAGCATTAACTGTCATTGTGAAAGCATTAACTGTCTCATGGAGCGAGCCGACGTCATCAGCTTTGAAACCACGCCAAACGGCTCTTTTACACCGCTTCGATCCCATTGGCTAGCGCGCGTCCACAGCCAACGGCACCTTTTACACCGCTGCGATCCCATTGGATAGCGCGCGTCGACCAGGCTCCTATTCGCCAGCCACATCATGGCGCTGCGTGTCTGTCAGCGCCAGTCAGCGCGCCAACACGCGTAGAGCAAGATTGATGTACATGCTTTCGCATTCACAACTCATAAGAAGTGCTCAAATGTACCTCGATTTTTTTCTTTTTTTCTTTTACGAGTAAACATATTTTAATCCTCGTCATTGGCCGAGCTCTCTCTCCGTATAGTTGCAGCGATTGACTTTCCCAACTTCCAAATCGCTTTGCGGGAGAGTGAACGCTCCAGGTTCCTTAAGACGCGGCCACACTGCTCATAATACATCGTGCAAAAGACAGGGTGCTTGCTGCAGCCATGCGCAGAAAAGAATCTGCGGACAGGTCTCAGGCATGTGTGCTCCATACATGTGTACGTTTGGAACACGTGCAAAGACAGTTGCTATATGGTAAATGTAACATAACCAACATACAAGAAAAAAAAATCCGCCTCACACAGTGTTTGGAGACTGTCTTTTTTTTTTGTATGATGTCACACTTTAAAGGGGCGATGCAACAATTTTTGTACTTTGCGTAAATACCGCTTAGAACGAATCCCTGACGTTGATGACCTATGAAACACGCGTTCGTTTTTCACCCCACGCAATAGAAGTCCCAGAAACAAATTAAAGAAAAACGAGCAGCGTTCACCCTCTCAACTCGCAGCCAGAACAAGCGGCCACGTGACCTGGAATGGATTATACGCCGCCAATGTTGATCATAGCCACGCGCTGGGGTTAGCAAAGCAGAGGACACGCGCTGAGTTCCAGACATTGTTATGGCTCGGCTATTGTCGTCGTTGAAGCGATTGGACACGGGCCACTACCCGAATGCTTCTCGAGCTAGTAATTATCACGAGCCCAAATCGAGCGCCCACGCAATGCTCGGGTCCAATCTATGAACCGCATTCAAATATCGTCACTGGGGTGTACTGCGATCCCCACGCTACGTCATAAAATTTTGCAAAAGAGAGATTGAATGAAAATGATCGCTTTTGTCCTTGAAATTACACCGCAACAAAGGAGTTTCTTGGCCAGTGGCGTTGCGTGCGAGTATCCTTGAGTCCCACCAGTGCCAGTAAGCTCGTGTAAAGTGAAAAACATTCCAACTTAATATCGTTGCACAGCTCCTTTAAAGCAATGTGATTCCGGCTTTAAAAATGTATAGACAAACACGCGGCTCTGACATCACGCCTAAGTGGTGGCGATGTTGTTGCCAGGGCGCACGTGCAAAAGCTTCACCGCACGCGAATCTGGTTTCTGCGCTCGCCCAGTGACCACACCTCGTGTGCAGGGTTGGATGCAGGAATTTCCTGAGCAGGCCCGGGGGGGGGGGGGTCAGGTGTTGGTCAGCGTGCCATATGTTTAGAAACCCCTTCCCCTCTCCCTCGTTTCACGCCCTAAATTTTACACATGCAAAAATCAAGAGGGGGTCAGGACATCCAACCCCCCCCCCCCCCTCTAAATCCGCCCCTGCTCGTGTGGGAACTGCGCCAGGTGTTCGGAAACAGTGTGTCACACAAAAAATAACAATGAGACCTTATTTATACCTTACAGTTTGCCGTGTCGAAAACGGTCTCGATCAAGAGAACGTCCACTCCGCCATCAAGGAGGCCTCGTGTTTGCTCCGCGTACGCAGCCACAAGATCGTCGAAGGCTGAGGGGGAAAACAAAGCAGAAAAGGAGGACAGAATAATTAAAATAATAGGACAGAAAATGTCTTTTATTTAAAGATTGCGTATCATTCATTCACTCAACACCCTCCTTATTGTTTATTTAAGACACACTTTTTTTGACTGTGGAACCGTCGTAAGTAAGTAGAAGTCGTTGCGATTGACGCAGTTGAACAAAATGTGCGAAGCATCAATTTATACGTTATAATGTGTGCACAATCATCTCGTACAGAGCGCAAATGGCAGTTCGAACAACGTATCATACTAAGACTTTAGGTAAAAAAAATATAAAAAACTTCTTGGGCCATTTTACCTATGCCTCTATGCTCGGGCTTCTCCACGGAAGGCGAGATGGACAGCGTCTTGTTAGTGGGGCCTAGGGCTCCGCAAACGAACCTCGGGATGCCTGCAAACACATTTTACCCCAAACGCATCATTACTTGGTTTCACATTGAGCTCGATCGCAGCCAACGCCGCAATCCGATGGAGACGATCAAGAAGCATCAAAAGTGCCTCGTCACTGCGCTCGTCGTTCTTGTGCGTTTGCTAGCTATTACCGGCTAAAGCAATCAAGCGCAGAATAGGGAGTTTTAGGGAGCCAATTTTGCACGTCCGATATACGGTATACGATGGGCTTTTTGGTATGAACTGTGCATATGCGAGTCTTCTGCGGTAGCATATGCGTATTTCGTATCGGAGAGGCGATCGTATCATATCGGATGTGCAAAAACAGTTCTTTAAAACTCTCTAATATACGTTGCGTCCTGGCGTCCGCGTTAAGCCTTACACTCAGCTCGATTCACTCGAGCCGCCATTATGCGATGCAGACGACGGAGGAACTTTGCTGCTTCCCAGTTTGCAGGGACGAATGTTACTCCGTTTCTAAAGGAGCGCGCGCTCCTCCCTTTATGGCGGTATACATAGACCTTTTTTTCTTCTTCTTCTTAAAGTGTAGTTCCAATGTACCATAGCGTATGCAGTACAAAGAAAGAAGAAATAGCTTCCTCGGATTGGCGTAATTTGTCGCGTAGTCAATCGCTTCTTTTCATCTTACACAAACAAGAAAAACAATTTTTTTTCACCTGTAGTTTCTTCTACGGTTTGACACGCTTGACAGGCTAGTCTCGCGGATGCAAGGTTCAGTTTGTAAGCCTGAAACCAAAGAAAACATCAGCCAGGGCCACATCTCAAACAATAGAATACAAAAAAAAAAAAATCAGAGACAGAACACACGGTGCGGGACGTCCAAGAGACATTCGTGGGACGTTCTGACGTCACAGGGACATTCTCGTGAGATTATGTTCTGTTGGGGCTTGATACTTACGAGGTTACTTGTTCCGTAGTCGGACTGACCGACGGACGTCGAGCTGAAGGTGTTTGTCTCCACAAAATCCGCACCGGCTTCCAGGTACGCCTGATGGAGAAAATGACAATACCACGCAGTAATGCATCTGTTCTTTACGACCACTGATTTGCTAGTCACAGCATGATTATATAGAAGGGAACTACCAAATTATTTACACCACATAGGGCGTTCATACACTCCGAAGAATGCCCGTGCGTCTGCCGTAGAGCGCCTATTGAGGCAATCGCTGTAATCAACGATATCTACTCTCTAAGACTGAGCCTGACGTGAGCAATTAGAACCTCGGGCCCACTGTCAACGCGCAAATCCGAAGCTTAGGTCGAACGTTTTGCAGACGTCGTCATTAGCCTAGTTCTCCCTGTTGACCGTAATTAAAGTGCTCCAATGAGCGCTCGTATGGAAAGTTGATACACCGCGGACATTGTTAGGTGCACGAACTCTTCTTTGCCACTTTCGTGTTTCATATATCAACAGATATCGTTAGCTCCGTAGGCCGTATTCGCAACTCCGGAAGAGGCGACGCCACCCAATGGAGAAGAAGTGAAGAAGAGGATCTGCGAACTACCGCCTATCCAAGTGTGCAGCGAAAAGTGGTACGACCTGGCGTCCGAAAAGTGAAACAGAGGAAAGGTTGTCAAATGCACGGGCCAATAGACCATTCCAATAACCAACTTCTGCACGCTTCCATCGTTGTCTAGTGAGCTGCGGAAGTGTAGTCGGTGACAGGTCAAGACCGAAGTGAAGCTCTTCCCACCCCTTTCCACTTCAGCGGAGCGAACGGTGGAGAGGAGGTCGCCTCCACTCCAACGTTCGCTCTACTAAAGTGGAAAGAGGTGGGAGGAGCTTCCACTTTCCCTGCATACGGTCCCTCCATGTGGAACGGGTCCTAGGCATGCACAGTAAGGAATATCATATGCTGCGCACGCGTCCAGAGCCCAGTGACTCGGCACTTTTCATCTGGGGGATATAGCATTGGAAAGTTGTATAATGAGTGTAATATATAGACCCTTGCAGGGTTTAGCACTTAGGCAAAATATTGGCTGCGGCCTTCACTCCAAAGCCGTATAATGCATGAAATGCACTGTTTAAAAAAAAAAAAAACTGAAACGGTAAAAAAAAAGAAGAAAAAAAGAGGTTATGCCTCTTTTTCGCGTAGTTTTTCATGGAGAATCTAAATATCATCATAATTTATTCTCAAAGCAACACAAAACGTGAAAAAAAAAAGTAAAACAATGCAGTCGCTCGCCGCCGCCGAACGTCATTGGCTGGTCGAGTAGTGATGCCATAAAATGAGCAGGCGCGATTGTAATTTCATCTGTCGCTCAACTATCAACTGGAAATTCTTACCTCGTTTCGCCTCCGCTTCGCGTAAGCTCCTCTAATTCGCTGAGGTGTCTGCATCTTTTCTAGAACGATGCTCGGAACTGCTGGACTAGCAACCGTTTACTGGAGATAACCCTTTTCTTCTTCCATATACCCGTTCGTTTCGAGATGTGAAACTAATGGTCTTCAGATCTTCAGTAAATAGTTGCTAGCCCGGCAGTGTGTTTCTCCACTTTTTCTCTTTCCCCCTTCGTGTATCTTCCCACATTCAGCTGGCATCTTTCAGAAGCATAAATCCCCAACTGGCTCAGTATCGACGATGCACGACGGTGGCTCTGCGAGTCGAGGAGCACGCGCGAGGAACTTTTCGTGACGTCATGTTTTCCCTTCTCCTTTTACTGCCCTCTCCCGCTGCCGCGGAAGGGCGTGGTTTCGGTGCAACTTCAAACGTGTCTTTCTATAAGACGCGGGCATAAATACCCTACTTTTTGTGATATTCGTCATGCTTGGAGGCGGATTAAAACAAATCAAGTGTTTTTAATGAAACTCAAATACCGCTTCAGCTAAGAATTATTTAGAAGACACATAACCGTCGTTTTGGGGAGTGCAAAAGAACCTTTTTTTTTTAAATATAAATTTCCCCGCTATTTTGAACGGCGAAACCGGGTTCTAGGTCACGTCGCGTCAATTTCCCGCTAAATTTACCGGGGAAACTAAATTGGTAGGGAGTTTTCGTAGATGGTTTTCGCCCTCCCGCAACGCTCTCCGCAACCTGCTACGATACCCGAAACTTTACAGTCAAGGCCATCGGTGCGCAGGCGCAGTAGCGGCTTCTTCGTTGCGGAGGGCTTAGCGGAGGGGGAAACGCGGTCTACGAAAACTCCCTGGTGTATAGGCCACGTGACGTAAACTTTCCTGCTAAATTTATTAGGCACATTTTATTGATGAGTCACGTGACGTCCGGTCACGTCGCGCTCATTTTTCCGGCCAAATTTAGCGAGAAAATCGAAGGTGTTTAGGTCACGTGACATCAAATTCCTCACCAAATTTACCAGAAAAAGATGTACGGCACGTGACATCAAGTCACGTGCTGTAAATTTTTTCGCTCTATTTAGCGGGATAACTATATTGGTGTAGAAGTCTCAAGACGTCAGATCACGTGATATCAAGTTTCCCGCTAAATTTAACGGGGAAAGGGAATCGGCGTGTAGGTCACGTGATATAAATTTCGCGGGGAAGCTGAATTGGCGTGTAGGTCCCGTGACATCAATTTCCGTGCCGCTTTGGCGGGAAAATTGAATTGGTGTATAGATCACGTGAAGTCAAGTCACGTGACATGAAACGACGTCACGTAACCTAAACACCAGCTTAGTTTTCGCGATAAATTTAGTGGGAAATGCACGGACGAATGGACGGGCTGCCAAACTTTTGGAATTGGAGATTACGTTAAAAAAAATTATGCTCTATAAAAATGCTGAGTCACTGGAATGATCCATGGCGCCTGGATGTATTACGCGCAGAAGAGAGCGACTGCACATGCCCAGAACGTGTTCCACGGCCAAGCAGACAAAGATAGCGGTGCGCAAGAGTCGATTTCTGGAGTGTCACACAGAAAGAATATTCACACGCGGTAAGTTGCGGACGCTCGGGTCATCACGTGCGGACCTCGTGTATGCCCAAGATGACGTCGGGTCTGGTGATGCTGAGGATGTCGTTGTTTCCCTGCAGAGGGCGCGGGTGGTCCCGGAGCTCGGCGCCACGAAACGCGGCCTCGTCCAAGCCAAGTCGCTGAATCATGGTACCCATAGCGCCGTCCATGATCATGATCCGTCGTTCGAGGGTGCGCAGTAGAAGACTCGTTCTTTCGGCGCGGGCTGCGCCACTTTCCTGGGATCCTGCGAAGGCATCATGAGTGTTTCATTTAAGGGCCATTAATTTGAATTTTGCCATAAAGCCGAGGCTTATACTTAGAAAAAGAAAAAAAAAAGAGAGCAATTAAAGTGAAATTTGCGCCACTAATTTTCGATAACAAAAGTGTAACATACCTAATGAAAACATCGTTATTGACGCGAATTTAATGAAAGAGCTGAAAGCAATTTATGGGTTATACAATCTAAAGCAGGTGTCAATGAAGGATAGCCATCGAAAACTAAGAATTCTTATTGAAACTAAACAAATGCCCCCCCCCGGCCCCCCTCCGAAAAAAAAAAAAAACTATAGTTATTGCGTGGTTTATTACGGTTGGAACGTTTCTTGATTCGTGATTGGCTGTTCGGCGTGCTTATCGGCTCATGTCATTGGTTGGGCAACCGGATATAACGTTTTTCATCTGCATCCGGCCGCTTTCAACTCGTCATAGAGCGCTCGTCGTGTGACCAAAGCCCGGCATCAATAATAACAATGAATGCAAAAATAGTGTTGGGAAGTACTTTAAGTACGTTGGTTTAGAAAACTTGTACTTGAAGTATATTCCCTTAGTATGTATACTTGTACTTTACTTACAGTATTTTTTTCTGGTACTTTTCGGACAAAGTAACAACGCTCAACTTCAAAGTACATTCTCCGAATTTCGTGAAAGCTTTGTGCCATAGTAGCGCGGTATCAGGCGGCTCTCTATAGAAACAGTGGTAGACAGAGCGCATAAAAATAGTTCCTTTTGGGCGAGCCGAATTTATTCTGTTGTTTTCGGTATCCACTGCCCAATGTGTTTATGTTGGGGTGCGGATTTATGTCGTCACCAACTCGGTAGACAGTCTCCAAGCTGCTGACTTGCCCCAAGGAGCGAGCTTCCACAGATGTTGTCTCTTTTGGCGTTCTCAGAAAGCTATAACTAAACATAGTTTGCATGTGACGTCATTCGCGGCCATGCCAGTATTTCATGCGCCGCGAGCGTTCGGTTCTCCGTGTCAGTTTCACATCGCAGAAGTTATAGTTCGAAGAAACCGGCATGTCTAAATAACCGTCAGTACCCAGCAATGGCGACGCTTACAAGCTATGCATACTCCATACGTTGTATAAAGCGCTGACAAGGGCACTGCGATGATCGCGTTGATCTGGGCAGTGCCTTCTTGCGCTCTGTGGTATTAAAGGGATACTGAATCGAAACTAGAATTATACAGAAAACACCAAGAAATAAATCGAAAGGGGATAAGCTAACCCTGTAATCTATAATCGCATGGTTGTATTTTAAGCGGATGGCTATATTTTTCATTCTAAATGCCTGGTTTTTGGCGAGCGCTTCAAAACAAGCCATCGAAGAGCGCGATGCATCTCGGGAGATCCGGCTGATCCGGCACGGCCTTGACGTCACCATGCCTCGAAGGGCCAAGCGTACCGCAGTTCCAAGCTTTGCCACTTGGAGGCGTCAGCGTTACAATCTCCTTAGTCGAAGTACCCGAGGGCTGTAGCATATTGCGAGCCGGCGAAGCGCGGCGCTGGCGTGAAGCGGTGACGAACGCTCTCGTCAAAAAGAAACACTCTCCTCAATTTCATATATTTTTTTTTGGTTATAGAGCTTAAATAAACGCGATATGGATTGCCTTCACAACATGGGCACTACGTACACTTTTTTTTTGTATGTCCATTTTATTTTGATATGACTGTACGCCAACACTCGTCGAGTTAGAGCAGTACGTTGGGAGCTACTCAATGCCGGTCCAATCTTTCTCCGCCGAACGTCATGCCAGCATCGAGTTAGCGGTTCGTAAAATCGGTTGTAAAAGATCGTTGCCGAATCGGTTACCAAGAACGCGGTGCCAGTGCGGTTCCGCTCCCAGTGTGAACAGGTATTTATGTGGATCTTGCTGACACTCTCTTAGTTCAAACGTATCTTTTTGGGACTTCGGCTCCCTCCCGCATCCACGAAAAACGACGCAGCGATTTGTTTACATGCGCGCCACTTTGCAGAGCCGTGTGGGCCGTCTTCTTTTAGCAACGATGGGTCGAGTTCGTTGCAGTCGACCAAGGTCCCGTCATCAGGAGAGGTGTGGACATTCGGGCCCGTTTAAATAGACATTTCGTGGCGTCGATATTGCATCGCACGTACACAATCCCCAAACCACCCCAAACAAGCTTTGGCGGACAGACCACCCGGACACAAAAACTTGTGGGGACAACTCTGCTGTCACTTTCTTCACGAAAGCGCATCGGGTCGAGCGAGAGAATGGAACACGGTTTTCCGGTCCGCATAAAACTACGCATCGCAGAAAGCTGAAACTCCGTGAAAATAATATGACGCTAGCGGTGCTGATGGAATGCGGAAGTTTGAGCACATGACGCACCGACATGCAACAAGGCAACGAGTTCACGGACGTATGCAAGTCGAGATACACAGACAACATTTTAGAAGCACACGGTTGAAGTTAGGTCGATAAAACGACTTCCGAGTGATGATTTAGCACTTTACTACGCGCCTCAGGAACCTCTGAAATGTCATCATCCTTCACTTCAGAGTATATACGCATATTTCAGTACAAACGCCATCAGGCAATGACGTTATTGAATCCTTAGTAAATGACTATAAAAAGATGACCTATCTGCACGGTCACAGAACTCCTGGGTGCATACTGCACCGAAAGGCACTGGAAGCACCGACCATATTTGTTTATCAGTTCAATCACTGGGTCGATTATTATCACGCTCCAACGGTCTAGCACACCAAGTGTCAATAGGGGTGGACGTCGTTTTGCCAATAAGACTGCATTATCATATTTGAGAATAGGTCTTTATGAGTGCGGAACATTACGCAGGTTGAGAGTAAAGCGCAAGCTCCTCCCACCTCTTCCCGCTTTAGCAGAACCAACGCTGGGGAGGAGGTCGCCTCCTCTCCAACGTTCGATTTACTACAGTGGAAAGGGGTGGGAGGAGCTTTCGCTTCACAATTGACCTGTCACCGACTTTAGTGTCTATTCTTTACCCGTTATGTAGCCAATAAGATTCGGACATTAGAAGATAGAAACACGAAGAAGAAATCATGAAGCAGCAAAGCTCGAATTTCCACGCCCTTCGTCTCTTACAGTGTCCGTTAGGCGATCTGAAGATAAACTCACTTGTGCGTGCGGTCGACACATCGCTTTTCATGCTCGTAACCTTGGGCCGAGATTCCTGAAGGTCCGCTGCTAGACACACCCCGGAGGAGAACTCCTTCCGCAAAGAAAGATTGATGAGCACAACCGTCGGAAAATGGGTCGGAAGCGCCCGCTATCTCTTCTCTCTCGCTTTCTCGTCGCGGCAGACGACGATTTGATAAGGCCCCGCCGTTTATCGGCGGTAGATAGCCTCCGGAGATTTACATTAAAGACGTCACGCAGCTGTTTCGTTTCCGGCGGCACGCTAAAGCAAGTGCTTCAACTGCATTTCAACAAACATGCAGACTCCGCCGAACCTTTTTTTTTTTTAGTTACCTATTTTAAAGTTTTTTTTCTGAATGCAGATGGCTTCCTGATTCCGAAATGCTATGCCGTTTCCCCCAAATTCACTCGTCAATCAAAACTAAAAAACAAAAAAAGAAGAAAAGGTGATATTTTGTTCGAAGTGTCTAGCGTTACGTCCGACGTACTAACCCAAGTTTAGTCCAAGCTTCGCTTCAGGTCCGGGAGAAGCTAACGCGTTTCGTTCTCCGATGTCGTTCCCGCTAGTTTCCCAGTCCGAAACGTGACGTCATAGGCGGGAAGAGAGGCGCGCGGCCGGCATCGGTACGTTGGCTCTCGCCTTTCCCGCGTCGATCAGCGAGAAAACGGGAGTTCGTACTATCTGAAGCTCAAGTCGTGGCTCGCTGGTTTCGTGGAATCTCTAGCCCAAATCCGTCCTCGTTATATCAAAAACAAGTTGACAAAAAAAAAGGTAAAAAAAGACGTAGAATCACGCAATACTTTTTTTTTTTTACAAATTATTTAAGCATTACGGAGAATGTTCAGAATGTGGGTATAGCAATTTTGATGGTGTCTCTACAAATACTTATGTAACTACGCGTCTGCTCCGGCCGCTGGGCTGTGACCTCCATGTAAACTGTGATTCTCGTAAACATTGAAATTGGTATACACGAATGAACGGCATTCGTGTGGGCCAGACAGTATAGGTTGATGAAGACCGTGGTAAAATAAAAATTAAAAGAACTCCGCAACTACCAATTGTCAAACATCATAGGTGCAATGAAAGGCGTATAAAATACACGAAAACACTATCCATCTTCAAATAAAGCATATTTGCTCGATGATGCAGTATTGCGTAATGTACAGAATGGTATCATAAAATTTTTATTTAAAAAGAAAGTAACCAAACGTTACCCAAACAATTTTTTTTTTAAATCTATTGTTGGAGTAGATTGCAACGCGTTTAAAACACATCCACGAGTGCACATGGGGAAGTTGAACGTAGCCGAAGGAGCAGGCCCGAAAAATCGCAGGCTGGATATTCATTAGGGCGGTTTCATGTGACGTACTTCCGGTTCAAAATGACGCCGGTTGTTGATGAACTTTTGCTCGACGTCTTTCTGCGCGCGGAGGCAGTGTTTTTCAAATCGTTCGAGTTCTTTCGCGTCGTGGTGAACTGCGCCAGCCAGAGTGTAGTCGGGAACGTAAAAGAGCATCAGTAACCCAATTTTTATACATACCCGTCTTTATTCGGACGAGCCGGTGGTAGAAAAGTGGGCCCGTCGGCGGCCAAAAATGACCCCGGTAGATGTCGCCGCAGAGCGACTCCGAGAGAGAAAAATGGAACAAGCATGGGTTTATGTGTTCCACGTACGTCCCCGGTCATATATATACTTACCGAGTTCTGTCGCCGATAGATATCTTAATCGACATACGCTTCACCGACACCGAAAGCTAAGCGTCCGCACGCAAACTAATGGGGAGGGCGGCGGGACGTTGTGCATCAACATGGCGGGACTCCGCCTTACCGGAAGTGGAAAGGCGTTTTGTGAAACAGCCCGCATAGGACCAACACGCTGTTTAATAGACAAGCCCGCGTCTGTTCACATCAGGTGTAGGCACTGCGCCTGCGCAGAAACCAGACACGCGTGCGATAGAGCGTCTGCGCATGCGCGTTGTTGACAGCATGCGCCACCGCATTGGCGTGACGTCATGGAGTTGAGTTGGTGTTGAGTCACTGAGGGCGTGGCTTCTTATTTTCATGCCTCTTCCTCCGTGGTTCGTCATACGTTTGCGACAGTACGGCCTCTGGGCGCCGCCGTCTTGCTGCTGGTGTGGTTAGATAGTCTGATAGTCAAGCACTGCTAAGGCCACTGATCTCTATGACAATTGCTGGATCGCGCTTCCCGCTGCCGCGAGTGAAGCCACCGGACGGCCATCTTGCATGCCGAAAAATCGCGTTTTGCTAGCGTTGCGGAGGCTGGCGGCAGCGTGCTGAAGACACGTTTTCTACTCGTTCGTCGTCATTCGCCGAAAACGTTCTTTAAAACCCTGTGTAAGCCGTGAGACTTGCCGTTGAGAACACGTGGAAAATTTTACGAAAGCGCAGTGCCGCAGGAAAAAGGCACAACTCGTCGAAAGCAAGTTTCGCCGGTCTCGCGGCGTGATCAAAGCTTCCTTGGCACGCCGAAGTGCTGCGTCTCTGTGCCTTCGCACGCTTGGATACCGATCAAGAATCGACGCCGCGGCAAAGTTTTGAAGGTGTGTCGCGCGTAGATGTCTTTGCATCATATATCGGCCACGGAGTTCTGGATCGTCCAGCTGTTCCGGCGAGTTGCTATCAATAAAGGGGGGAAAACAATCTGTACGGTTGCTCTTATGCACTATTAACCATGGCTATGTTCCAAATCTACTCTAATGGATCACATGGCAGCACAAATAGAGCAACGCTGTGGAGCAAGGAGGGTTTTCGAAGGCAAAACGTACAAGACGGCGAGAATGAAAATCTTTGAAGCGCGGCCCATATGGTCGTGTGCAATCTGTTGACCAATCACAATTAGGCGAGCCGCGCTCAAACGTCAAGTGCAATTAAGTAGGTTGATAATGAGCCAGCACTGATCAGTGATGAGGAGCTGTTGTGCGCGGTATTCTGTAAACCGTCTAACGACGAAAAAAGACGTACCTTCCCCCCTCTTCCGTCGCCACTGGACGCTGGATCAAGCTCGTTTCTGGACCGCGAGTGCCGCAAGTTACAAATACAGTCGTCAGAGTAAAGTAAAACGCTGCTCCAGAGGCACATACGGCTTCACGCACATTGCACTCGCAAAACACATCCACACGGTATCGATTCTTGATCGGTATCCAAGCGTGCGAAGGCACAGAGACGCAGCGCTTCGGCGTGCCAAGGAAGCTTTGATCACGCCGCGAGACCGGCGAAACTTGCTTTCGATGAGTTGTGCCTTTTTCCTGCGGCACTGCGCTTCCGTAAAAATTTCCACGTGTTCTCAACGGCAAGTTTCCCGGCTTACACGGGACGGCCATCTTGCTCGTAGACGAATTGCGGTTTTGCTAGCGCGGCTGCTTGCAAACGTCACCACGTCCGGCGTTGCTTACGCAGCTAAAGTTAATTACGCAAATCTTATTAGAAACCTGGTTATCCTAAATACTATGTACCTCTATAAATAGGTTCTTTAACGACACGGTACCTATATCTTACTCAAGATTTTTACACGAAACTTCTGGCCGACGTTTGGTAAAACCTTCGATATAGAGGTGATAACGAAACTATATATATAGGGATTTGAGCTAAAACTCAGGCCTACGTATATTGCAGCCGGCTAAGCTTACTTCATCGAGGTTGTTCAGAAATCCACCCACTATGCTCAAATATCTGTCCTGCTACACCTCGATTTCGAAAGGGGAAAAAAGGAAGAAGACAATACGTGCTAACTCGTCAGAACATCGCAGATTCGCAGCCTATCAAATACACAACTAGCCGCGGTCGCATTTTGAACATCTTTCGGGAAAAAAGATTCGTCGTATCAGAATTCATATTTATTTTTAAAATTTCCGGTGCGTGCCAGTGCACCTACAGCACACCTGAAATCACCCTAAAGTGCATCCTCCTGCGCTGGACAAGTTTTCTCCCCTAAGAACGCGGCTGCGCTGCGGCAAAGCTAGATACGCAGAGCGGCGAAGTTCGCTTCACGGGTGTAGCTTCTCCGCAGTGCGCCAGTGCGCGGCGGAAAGCGCACTCAACGGAGCGAACTAACCGGTCGTTCGAACAGACGACGAACCAGGGTCTGGCAGAGATGCCCTAAATTGTATTTGTAAATTCAAATACTAAGATACATAATGAAGACAGCTGAAATACTGATGTTGAAACACATCCGTACTAAAATATCGCGATACGTATCAAAAATATATTTGAAAAATAGAAAAGTATTTGTAAATACAAAAACAGGAATACATTTTGACAGTGCAGTAATACTCCCATCTTTCTTTAAAAAGAAATCTTTTTGCGATGCGAACTCTTGTATTAACGGGAAAAATTACTATTTGTAAAAGAGGCAACTTTTTGCTACATATTTCATCTTTTCATATGGAAGCAATACAAAACAAGAGTAAACATGCGAGTTTTGCTGTTACTCTCGTCTACTTTTGATGTGAAGTAACTTATTAAATAGCTCGTCAGTCAGCCGCTGCCGATTTGGGCAAAAAGTCATGTTAGCAAACGAGATTAAGCGTTCCACAAGTGTCACCGAACACGGGTTCATATTCCAACAAACGAAGACCGCTTTCACAGTGGAAAAGTTATAAACCCTGCAAATATATATTTTTTTCGGTTTTCAATGTAAATAAACACTTCGCTTGGAGTTGGTGATAGGTAGGCTACGTTGACAGGGCTCGTAATTCTAAGGAGAAAAATAAGTCCTCCAGTGAAAACAAATACTCATACTAACCGTCGGGTAAATATTGAAGTTCAACCTGGACGTTCTCGAGCCCGAAATTATTTTCGCGTAGAACCGCCAGTTTTCTTTATCATACAACTTTGGGAACTAAGCGAGACTTCACTGGGTTGCAAATACTTCTCAGTCCAGAATGCAGTGCAGTTCTCCTTTAGATATAGTGCATGCCTTCGATGCAATATCGCATGAACCTCTAAATTCGTTTTATATATACTGAAATATCCCCGAAAGGTCCCCAGCATCCTCTGTACTCCGTTCACCCATAAGCTGACAGTGCGGTGGGAGCTACGATCTCGCCAGACCAATCAGCCGCCTCCATTTTCATCACCTGACTCTGCTCTCTGTACGTGGGTATGGGCAGGAGCGTGATCACGCGGCGAAGAAAAGACGTATGACTGGTACAGAGCGCGTAGCTTTCACCACACTGTCAGCTTAGAGGTGAACGAAGTATAGTCCATGTCAGTACCTTTTCTGGAGTCACTTCAAGACGTCGCCTTGGAATGAAATTATTTTTTTTACCTACTTATCTGAAGAAAGAAACTTTACGCTCGCTCTAGTAGATAGTGCTGGGAGCTAAATGAACAGCTGTAAATTCGTACCGACCGTGCCTTCAACGTTTACGTTCTAGAAAAATAGTTGCCCAACTGAAGCATCCCCAGAAGACGTACGAGGAAGTCACGAATGTTGGGGCCCAGAATGTTCAAAAACAAACCTTGGTCTGCCTCGATAACAAACCCTCCAGTGTCACGTTTACTGCAAATGTAAACCCTCTGAACAAAGTAAGAAGAAAGGAAACAATCTCTTTAGCTTTCGCTTGGGTGTCACTGGTTTCTCGAACGTTGTGACGAGATACATTGGCCCGGGATTGTATCGCGATACAAGGAATACACCAAAAATGTATTCCGATACTGAAATACTAATACTGGTTGAAAAATTGTATCGCGATACAGAAATATAAATACTTGGTGTTGAATACGAGGTTTGTATCGAATAGTTCGTTATTTGAAGCGACAATCGAAAAGTTTTGAAAACTCGCAGACGCTTACCGTAACCGTCCGGCAGCTTTGCGGACCTCAGCTAGTTCGAACACTGAGAAATTAAAACTGACTGTTAGCACAGTGTTGGTGCAAGTTCCTCACATTTTTGGTGGAAATGACCAGATGCAGCAGGGTAAGTACGAGGTGATTCAACAAATAAGGTGAATTTGTTTGTATAAGGACTTCTAATGCAGATAGAAGCTTACTTATTGTTATTTTTATTGTTTTACTACTTTTACATGGATTTAATTCCTTATGCAGATTACAAGAAACAGAATAAAACGCTGTGAGAATTTTATTGAGTAACAAGATGGCCGACCAAGAAGCATGCTCCAGGATTGAACAGCGGTCAGTTATCAAGTTTTTGGTTGCTGAAGGGTGCAAACCCGTTGAAATTCATAGGAGAATGTCAACTGGGTATGGTGCCACATGTCCAGCCAAAAAATGTCTGCAAGTGGGCTAAAAGCGTTCATGAGAGGCACGAAGTTTGAAAGTGACTGTGAAGTCAAAAGTGTTGTGGCGACTGGCTGAGACACCAGTCTAAAGATTTTACGCTGAGGGAATACAGAAGCTTGTGCAGCAGATGGTGAAAAGTGTGCTGACAGTGCTCGGTGACTACGTATGAAAAAAAAAACAGTAGGGTAAGCTTCTATCTGTATTAGAAGATTTTATACAAAAATCTTCACCTTATTTATTGAATCAGCCCTCAGTACTTTCACGCAAATGGCGTCGCAACCACGTCACTGATTTGCCTTTGAAATGTGACTAAAGTGAGACAGTGCCCATGTTATTTCTTTTAGTAGTATTTTTTAGGGAAATCATACACAAAAACCATGAATCAGATTTTTTTTTTTTTTAGCCTAGCTTAGTATTCTAAAAGTCAGTGCTTATAAGCTAATGTTGTAGACCGGGCGGTTTGGAAGAAACGTATACCAGTACAATATCAGAACTAATGCATATGTCAAAACTGGAACGCTTTTGAGAAAAGTCAATGGAAAAAAAGTTATTTATATACAACTCTAGAAGGTTTTACAGAAATGTTCAAGGGTACCAGTACCTGCTCAATGGAGAAAGTAACAAAGGACTGCTTTTTTAATTTTTTCAATACACTAGATTTTGAATTTAAATTGTTTTTGCAATGAAGTCTCTTTTCTGATCTAAACCCGATATAAACAGCTTACTCTTCATGCCAAATCTAACATGAAAACTATTCTGCATGTGCAGATATTGAAAACCTTCTGCAACCATACAAAGAGGCAGTATAGCAATGGCTAGAAATATTCTTTTGCACAGATAATAAACTATCTGGTAAAAATTTCGAATAATTATAGTATTTATTTCATTCAATTTTGTGAGAAGTTAATGAATTAAGGGGACAGATTACTGAAAGAACAAAGCACATGCAATATTAGTCTTATTTTAATTTTATTAGAGTACATCCATTTTAATGTTATTACTTTCTATTCCATGCTAGAACCAATTAATTCATTCATCAAAATTAAACATGGAATGTTTTAAATGCCTCAGCCATAGGAAGACATCTTAGAAGCCTGTTAAAGACTTGTCTAGTTGTATAGTCACCCCTAATATAACCATCAGATTTATTTCTAAACAAACATCCATTAATGCATCTATTTCTGACAAGAATGGCAAATATGATCACTGATTGTACTTTGTTTCAGCTTAAGTCCAGATGGAGCCGATGCTACAAGTGCAAGCTCCGGGCTGCAGCGTCCCTGCCAAGCACGCGCGCTCGTGCACTGTTCAGGGCCACATGCTTGCACTTGCAGCATCGGCTGCAAGCGCAAGCCGATGCGTCTGGACTTAAAGGGCCCTCCAACGACTTTTTTTACCGTTTTCTAGCTTGCACCGAACCTGAACGCATTGAACATAACAACTTAGTGAACTTTTTCTTTTCTCGAAATTCGCTTTATTTTAAAAGTTATAGGCATATTAAAATTACAAAAACAAGCAAAAAATAACGTCCTTCATGAGGTCCTTGGTCCTCTGTCCCCCTTTTCCCGCGCCGGAGAATTCCCCTTGCCACAGTGACTGAGGAATGTAGGGAGGAGAGGAAGACGAAAAAAGGGGGCACCTCTCTTTCCTCGGCTGACGTCAGGACCAAAAACGTCATGATTTCGTCACATGCCACGCGCGTTCGACACCACGGGCGCCCCGTAGGAGGAGGAGGTTTCCGCGTCATCCGGTTAAAATGTGACGCACTGATATTTAGTTACTCTCTCCGTGCCCGCTGGGTTGTCGGAACCACAGAGACGTGGACAACCGGAAAAAAGGTAGACACTTAAATAGGATTGCAGGGCAAAGTAGAGTATTAAAAATATGTAAATCTTTGGCCAGCTGAGACAAGAGCAGACCAGTAGCTTAGTACCCAAAAGAAAAACATATAAACAGAATCTGATTTCATGCCCACATATTTAAAGTTGATGAGCAAGTTCAACACATGGAGGGTGATATTTTTTTTTCCTTAATCCAACTCATAACAAGACAAGATGCCCCATAAAAACTGCACAGCCATCATGTGATTACATTATTAAAACCCTTTAATGTCAATGATGATTTAGAATGATCACAAAACAATTTTAACATGCAGTTTTTCATAAGTGTATTTCAGGAAATGTGACACCATTTTGAAATGTAACAGTTTGAGTCAGGTTTGTTGCCACTTTGTAATTCAGACAATCAAAAGGGACACTATCATAGCTCCACACCCCTTAGGGGCACCTCTCGATGTGTAAAGCAGACATTTTGTAAAGTTGTTTTTATGAGTGACTTTTCAAAAGAAATACTCTTTTGAAGTATTTATTTTTTATACAAGCATTTCAAATGGTTAATGAGACTTCTTCCCGATGTCTGCTTCAAGCAGTAGTCCTGCCGTTGTTTTCCGCCTTCTACTAAGAGCTCACTAACCGATGATCTGAGTGGAGTGTGTGACAATGAAGTAAAGGAAGTCTAATTGTCTGCTTTCACATCCCAATCAAGAAAGAATGGCAGTAAACAAGTAAGGCACAAATAGAAACGAATGTAATAAAGAATGAAATGTACCGCACCCTAAAATGATGCACTGCTTTTGAACAAAGTCACTCCGTACCCGATGGTTCCTCCGATCTAATGGAAGTTCTTGCGGGCTTTTTGAAACGCCTGTGACCCTTGTTAGAAGCAGTCACTTTCTGAAACGCGGCGTCAAAGTGCTCGCACCCCACGAGAAGCTTTGCGTCTGACCCTTCTTTGAGGAATGCAGTCAGCGCAATCACGGCCGCCTGCCGGACCAGCGCCGCGAGATCAGCTCCTGAGAAGCCGTCGCACCTGCTGTCCTTCCCGAGCTCCTCCAGTGACACCGACGCATTCAGCGGGGGTCTGCTACCATTCCTCGTCAGCGTCTTGAGGATCTCGACCCTTTCGTCTGGAGACGGCAGTCCGACATACAACACTTCGTCTAAGCGCCCCGGTCTGAGCATAGCGGGATCGATAATATCGGGTCTGTTGGTGGCCGCGAGCACAAAGACCTGCTTCCGCGGCTCCAAGCCATCCATCTCCGTGAGAAGCTGGTTGACAACGCGCGACGCCGAGCCACCGTCAGCCGAGTCCGAACGGCGAGGACACAAGGCATCAAGTTCGTCGAAGAAGATGACGCAAGGCGACGAGTTGCGCGCCCTCTGGAAGCACTGCCGCACCGCACGCTCGCTCTCGCCGACGTACATGTTGAGGAGCTCTGGCCCTTTCACGCTGATAAAGTTGATGCCCGACTCGTTTGCAATCGCCTTCGCCAGCAGGGTCTTCCCGCAGCCCGGCGGTCCGTGCAGCAGGATGCCGGTGGGCGTGGTCAGGCCCAGCATCTCATACTTGTCTCGGTGGCGGACCGGAGCAAGAATGGCAACCTGGAGGGCTTCCCGGATAGACGTCAGCGCACCAACGTCGTCCCAGGTCACGTCCGGGACCGTAGCAAAGCCCTCCCTTTTAGCAGACGGCTGCACCAGCTTCAGCGCAGCCTCAAAGTCTTCCGCGCTGACGGAGAGGTTCTTCAGCTGCTCCTCGTCCAACGGAGGAACTTCCTTGAGGAGTGAGAGCGCCGTGTCGAGTTTCCGCTTGGGCTCGCCTCCCGCCATGGCGGTCACCTTGTCCTCGATGCTCCGGAAGATGCGGTTGATGGCCGACATGGTGGCTTCTCTTGTGAGGGCCATCAGGTCTGCGCCAACGTGTCCCGGAGTCCTGTGGGCTACGGCGGACAGGTCAACGCCGGGGCCGAGGGTCAGCTTGCGACAGAGCACGCCGAGGATCCTAGCCCTCGCGGCTTCGTCCGGGATGCCGAGGCAGATCTCGCGGTCGAAGCGACCCGCCCTCCTCAGTGCCGGGTCCAGGGAGTCGGGCCGGTTCGTGGCTCCGATGACGAGGACCTCGGCCGGCAGGTCTCGCTGCGAGAGGTCGTCCATGCTGGACAGCAGCTGCGCGACGATGCGGCGTTCCATCTCGCGCTGCGCAGTCTCCCGCTTCGGGGTCACGGCGTCGATCTCGTCGATGAAGAAGATGCATGGCGCGCTGTTGACCGCCTTGTCGAACAGCTCCCGGATTCGCTCTTCGGACTCGCCGGACACGCCGGCGACAATCTCGGGCGCGGCCACCTTGATCATCGGCATCTCCAGCTCGCCAGCGATGGCGTGCGCGAGCAGCGTCTTGCCGCAGCCCGGAGGACCGTGTAGCAGGAAACCCCTGGGCGGCACAACGCCCAGCTTCTTATAGACTTCGGGGTGCTTGAGGTGCATCAGCATGTTGCAGATTTCTTCGAGCGGTCCCTCCATGCCTCCCAGATCGGCGAACTTGGTCGTCAGGGTCATCAGGATGATCTCTTTCTGGCGGTTCATCCGGTTCTTGAGGTTCTGCTCGACGGCTCCGTCCACGTCGCTGGGTTTGAGCTTCCGCGGTGTTTTTCGGTTTTTCTGCGGCGGGGTTTCGGCAGGTTTCGGTTCTGGGGTCCTGTACAGGTCTGTGATGGACTTGTTCACCATGTTTTTGTCTGGGTATGGCTCAACGTCCTCGTCCGTCGGGCTGGAGACTGGTTCTTGTTCTTGTTCGGCCGGTGGTTCGTCTTCAGCGAGTATTTCTAGGACGTGGAAACCGAGTAACTCAGGGCGTTCCTCTTCTTTCTCTTGTATTCCGGGTATTGCTGCTGAAGTATGGCGGTGATGTCGTCGGCATCAACGAAGTCGTGCTCGTTCAGCACTTGCTTCACACGAGGAAGCAGCCGAGGATCGCCGCCGAAAGATTTACGTTTACGTTTCGCCTGCCTTTCGTTCATCACTCGTAGTGGCTCGAAGTAGTCGGTCTAGCACCCAGACTGTTCTTTCGATTGAAAGATCAACAATAACTCAAATCACTCACCTCTCGGCGTGGTCTGTGAACTGGCCAACGTTACCAACGTGCGACAAGCCACGACAAGCATTGTTTGTGGGCGCCGCCATGTTTATATCAACGTGCTGCCTTCTGCATGTTGTATACCTGTCACTTTTCGGCCCAATCTCTTCATTCAATTGTATCATTCGCAACTCGCTTGACGTTGTTCTCAGTTTTAACGACCGCTAGCTTTTTGACAAAATTAACATAAAATACCACTTAAATCATCTTGAAAGCAAACAAAAATTATAACGCAAACTAATTACAAAAATTTATAAATTATATTTTATTAGAGTTTTTATTTTCAACTTCGTTAACTCTACTCAACGGTTAACTCACACGGTAACAAACGAACGCACTCATTGACATAATTTCCGCATCCGGCATTCGTTCAGCGTGCTTCTTGCCGTCTGCTGCTCTACCGTGCGATTTCAAGATTTCAAGTCTGTTCAACTCTCATTAATAGCATGACTCCCGGACCGAAACAGAGGGAACGTCGCCGAGATGTAAAACAAAAGAAACACGCGCAGGCAGCCGTCGAGGTTGAAGCACCGCCTGCACCGGCGTCAACGGAAAAAAAGAACAGCGGTGGCGGCTCCGCTGTTGACACATCTCGGATCTCCGAGCAAACTCTCGCAACTTCAATTGCAGCTCCGGTATGAGATTCTCAGTTGAAAGATTTAGTAACCCGACGCACTTGTAACGCGTTCTAAAATTTACCCATGGTTTGCGCCTCATTAGAGTTTGTTTGCCCGGCTTGGGTATGATGAACAACTCCGAACGATCGGTACGAGTCCGATCGGATATCGGACGCTACTGCGCTTGCGCAGAAGCGTCTTTACGTTCAGCGCTTACGCAGTGTCGACGCTTCACCGATGCGCCTATATCTCGATCGTTGAAAACAATCGCCTAAAATTTCCTATGGTGGTGTTTCCCTGGACAACTCGAATTACGGTTGTTTTAAATCTTGAAGTCTTAAATCTCTAACCTCGGTTTTTGGTAACATAGGGTGACCATACTCTTCAGAGCAGGAAACGTGACATCAAGGGGAAGGGAGGGGAGTGGCGGCGAAGCAAGAAGGAAAGAAAAGCTCTGCTACTATTTACTTCATCGTGAAAACACACACTTTTCTGGGCCCTTTCCTTGGGTAGTTGAGTACACAAGTACCTTTCTTACCCATTCTGCAAAACCTAAGCATGCAAAAATTTAGTAATATAGAAAAGTGCCTGGTGCATGGACATGAAGTTCGAAGAAAACTTACGGGCGAGTCGAGGCTTAGAAAAAGCTAAAAATCAGACTCTACCGGGGATAACATTTTTATACCAGTATGTTTATTCTAATATGCTGTCACAAGTAAGCATATTTTGTTTTCTTCCTCTAGCTTGGTACTGATTTTGCAAGCAAGTTCCCACAAAAACTGGGCATTTGGTTTTATTCAAACAAAATGAGGGGTACGGCAGGTATGAATTTCTAAATTGGGACTGTCCTGGCTGAAACAGGAGGTCACCTTATATTACACCCGCAATAGCTCTGCTCACGCTCTTGTTCATTTATATATGTATTATCTGGACTGAAATGCTTCGTTGTTGCAGATTGAACCCACCTGTGACCCCCAGTTCAGGAAGAGAGGCATCACTAGCAACTGGGGTCGCTACGAAGAGCCCCTGGAAACTGAAACAGACTACAACCGAAAAAAGGGGAGGACTTTGAGCTGCTTTTGAGCACATCTGGTAGGGACCCACAAAAATATGATCTGATATCTTGCCAGTTATCATTCATCTGTGGCTTACCAAGGCTTCTTAAAGGGCAACTCCGCTGAATTCCGACAAATTTAGGCTTACATGTGATTCCATTTCACAAAGCACTACTAAACAGCTCTACGTCTTCGGATTCGCGAAATGTGGAATATTATTTGTGTAATCTTAATTTAAACATCAGCTGATACCGAAACCGAAACTTCGGTTGCGTCAGGCAACATTGGTCTCGTGTCCTCAAAGTCATGGCCACGTCACGTCGAACCACGTGGTCTTGTGACGTTCGTGAGTGCGAGGTACAGGACACGCGACGCGGGCAGGTCAGGGCAGGTCGCTTCGCATGGCGTGGACGGTGATGGCCCGGGGGAGAGGGGACCTCTTCCCCTCTCCCCCAGACCATCACCGGACCATCACACGAAAGAGGAGAGAGAGGAGGAGCGGAGAAACCGGACATGCGATAAGCGCGCAGGGCAGCGCAAACTAGCGCATCCGCGTTACGGTGATCACGTGGACGCCGTAGAGCCAACACCGGGAGGAGAAACTCATGACGTCATCGTTCGATTTCGCTCTGAGAAGTAAAAACAAACAAAACGTGAGAATGACGTAGTCATGACTCTGGCGTAGTGGTTCAACGTTGGCCGCTCCAACTCCGTCGCATTGACTGCGCTGACGATTGCGCCTCACGTCGCACGCTAGAGTTGGCAGATTTCGGCGACTTGGCTCATTCGAAAGTTTGCTGGCCAGTTTATTAAATTATAGACGGAATTAGATCGTAATATTTGAAATGGGGTCTTCCTATATGATACTGAAGAGGGCTGCATAGTTTTCTAAATATCAAAAATGAAGCGGAGTTGCCCTTTAAATGGATTGTCCGGTTCTATCTTGAAGTTACTAAGCTTTTGTGCTGGTCACATAGAGAGGGCCTAAATATAGTCATATGCAGCGGCGTAGACTTCCCATTTTCCCGGGAGGGGGCAGGATGAGAAGTTCTCCGAAGGGGGGGGGTGCTGCAGCGCATTATCTTTTCGCCAGAACTTGAGATTGAAGCTAACTGAAAGCACGCTGGGATTCCGTTTCCCATCTATTTTGTCAATATAGGCAACGTGGGCGTTATTTTGTTTACATGCCACTACTAGAAGCTCGTTACATGGCACGTAAACGGCGTCTCGATAAGGATCATGGCCCGGGCCCGATGGGGGCAGAGCCCCCCGGATCTCACCAGGGGGGGCATGAGCCCCGATGCCCTCCCGGAGTCTACGCCTACGGTCATATGTGATATTTATTTAATTAAACAATGCCCCAATATCCATTACAATCAATTATGACCATCAATACGAAACTTCACGCCAAATGTCACAGTATGTATGCATGGCTGGTCGCGTCATGATGTCACATCAGGCATGGTAACTTCAGAGTCGTGGGCGCTAACTTATTCCCGGTTTTGATCAACACAGTTGATGGTGTGTACAAAGATCATCGTTGAAGAATTAAGCTTTCCTCCATACCGTAAATCTCGTCTTTCTTAGAGCAAAGTTATTTTACTGAGACAGCAGTCAAGGGCTGTCTTGGCTCTCTTTGCATGATGTTACATCAGAGCTTCCACTGTTGCCAACAAAAATGCTGTGTTTTGCAAGTGCAATCTGAGCAGTTGGGTTGTTTAAAATTGAATTACTTCTGTGGTGGAGGATTACAAATTTTGATATTGTTGTGGATATTATTCCTAAAAGCAGTGACAATATAATTTAATTGTTTTCTGAAAGACAAACTTTACCGGACAGTCCCTTTAACTTTGCCACAACCATGCTTGCAGTGGGTGTGTGGCCATCTTTTGTCTTTTATCGCTTTTATCTTTATCTTTTTATCTTTTGTCTTTTATCTGCATCGCTACAATTTGCATATGTGTGGGATAGATGACACTGGCATAATTGGAGCAAACATGTCTTATCTATAATGATTAGTGTTTTTAACTTCTTCTGATCACTCGTGAATTTGCAACAAGCTGATTGTGACCTTCAGTTGGACTTTCAATTCACAATGAAGGGACATACGAATGCTAGACACATCCGTCACAATATGACTAATGTGCTTTAGAGAAAAGTGGTGCTTTAGAGATAAGCACAAGTTCCATGGATATTTGGCGAGCATACAGATTGGAGATATTGCATCAACAAACAATTTTATAAGTGTGCAACAGGCATTAATAATTTAGACAAGCTTCCTACGACAGCCATCGCTCCTTGATCAGAAAAAAGGGTCATGAAGTAGATTGGCAACCACAATCCTAAAATTGCTCATGCTTTTAGCAAGGTCAAGCCTCTGAGGTTTTGATCTGCAGCCGTTTGTTGTGGAACCACCTAGTAAAATTAAATGTGAAAAGAAAAGTGTGAATTGTTTAGGAGCTTAAATGCCAGAGACTTTAATATACTATAGTCCGTTGCAACTCGAGAAGGTAGGGCGAGGGTAAGATGGGTCGGGGAGGAGGAAGCAGACAGAACACTAAAGAGAGAAAGAGGTTTTCCCCTCTCTTCTCCAGCGTTCCGTCCGCTTCCTCCTTTCCGGCCCGTCTTACCCTCGCCCTACCATCGTGAGGTGCAACGGACTATAAGGTTATAATTGGTCAACTGAAATCCACAATAAGCTCTGTACTTGCTAAGGTTGTACCATAAAAAAAAATGTTTAGTAAATGACAAGCAGAGCAAGATAATTCTTCCATATTTGGAAATATTGCTTTAGGTGTTACATTTTTCTTCATCAACTATCACAATATTGTATAGCATTAGCTGCCTTAACTGGGGACGCAAATCAGATGAAAATGCAGGTGGTCTAACTTTTCCTAACTAGTCTGGTGTCACAGGCATGTTATCCTGCTTTGTTTTGCCCAGTGGGTTCGAGTGCCCATTTCCGATTCAAGGAACAGCAAGACTGGCAAGACGACCTTCACATCGACGAATTTCTCTCCGTGGACTGCGTGATGCACTTGCAGATGCCCTGCAGACGATCCCTCTCCACAAGAGGCTTGAGCTGCCAGAAGAAATATTTCCTGTAAGTCCCATCAGATATGCTTTTTTTGGTTTGGAATCTAAGATCCACCCACAGGTCACTCTTCTGCTCTTGATGCTTAGTGATGCAGTTCTATAATCCACTGAACCTACTTGGGCCTCTCATCCAACACTTTAATGATTCTGAAGTCGGTTCTTTATGCGTGACATCCTCATGGTGCTTAGTATCAAAGCGCAAAGCATGAAATAAGCGGATTGCAGTTGGAAGAACTAGAATTGGTCTTGTAAGAGAAACTGTGCTGTTGAACTGGTTATATCATAATCTAAACCTCGAGGACAAGGTGGAAATATGATTACTGACAACACGACGGACTCTTTACAATTCGTTACCTATTGTCCGTGTATTTTATTTCTAATCTCGGAGTGTAGGTCATGGGTGGCCAGCCAGACATACCGCAAAGAGCCATAAAAAAGAGCCAGTTTAGTGAAGAGCCGCAGTAAAAAGGGGTGCGTGGCAGGTTTGTTTATTTTATTTCATCTCGGCTGTGGGTACAGTGGATTACACTCATGCAGTGGTCGCTCATTGTGTGTCTGTGTTGGGCTTCCCCATTCAAGAAACAAGACCCTTGAAGTTCGGCTCGAATGACGTTGTTGCGCTCGGGAGCAGCTCAGTCAGGGAGTTGTCCGTAAGGGTCGCGCGCTGTTTTGACTTCGCCTACATTTTGAGAACAGAGCCTTGCAGCAGTATGTCGATCCAAATATGGAGAGGGGCTTTCTGGCCTGTGAGCTTGATGTGGGGATGCCTTGCTTCTGGCACCTGCCGCCAGAATACTGCAATTTCCTGAGACCACAGGAACGTCCTCAGCCCTTCGTCTTCTTGTTGTTCAAGCCAGTTCCAGTTCGAAGGCTCCTACATCTCCTGCCAAGCTTTTCATGGTTGGACAGTTGACACTCAACACATGAACCATAAAAGAATTCATCAGAAGCGCGAAACAGAGCTTGAGTTGGTGCATATCTTTGAACCGGGACTGAAAGTCCCTCTCGAGTTCCTCAAGCTTTACGAAATATTCCCTGAGCTTAGCATCGGTCAGTTCAAACTCAGGTTCAGCATCCAGCGTGCTCTTCAGCCACGGGAAGTGGATCAGGCGCTTTGTTTTCAGGTCGTATTTGAACAAGTCTTAGCTTGTTTTGGAAGCTGAAGACTGTTTGGGCAAATTCCTGATACCATTTTTTCTTTCCTTGGCAGCGACATGTTTAGAGTTTTAAGGTGCTGAACTACGTCAGTGAGGTAACCGAGATCGACACACCGACCTGCGTCATGAAGTTTAGGACATGGCTTCTCTTTTGCCTCCAGAAAAGCTTGAATTGGCTTCAGGAGATCCACAAACCTTGATAGAACGTTGCTCATTGACAGCCAACGTACCGCACAAAAAACAATGATACATCGTTGGGCGCTTCATGAGGTTCCAGTTCTTCGAGGAATTGCGAAATTGCCGGTGGGTTTTTGCATTCGATCGTATGTAATTGACGACTTGAAGGACAGAACTTATAATGTCTTCGTAGCTGAAGTGCTTCGCCACCAGGTGCTCACGATAGATAATGCAATGAATTGGGAGAAAATCTGGAATGCTGGGGTCGCTCCGCAGAACAGACCTACCAAGCCCGCATTCTTACCAACCATAGCAGGCGCACCATCAGTAGCAATAGCTGACAATGTGTCTGCAGAGGAACGTCGAACCTCTCCAATGTTGTTAACAATGCATTCTTAATGTCAACACAACGAGTGGTTTCCTTGAGGGCAACCATATCCAGAAGCTCTTCTCTCACGCTTTCGTCGGATGAAGCACATGACGAACCAAGATTGCAAGCTGTGGCTTGTCTTGTATATCCGTAGATTCATCAAGGGCTAAGCTGAATGCTTTACAGCTGTTTAGGCCCTCCTGAAGCTTGTCGACGACGTCGGCGCTTAGCTGTGAAATACGCCTTTCGACCGAATATAGTGAAACTGGGACTTGGTTGACCAACCTTTGAAGAATCATGTTGTTTGGATCCAACAATGCCACGACGTCGGAGATGTTGGTCTTCACAAATTCTCCTTCCGAGTAAGCTCGCTTGGTACGAGCAATGTTCCAGGCGATTGCAAAGCTTGCTTCAGCTGCTACATCAGATTCCTTGCTGAAGGCCTTCATCAAGGACTGCTGATTCTGAAGTCGCGATTTGAGCTGGGTCAGTTTGGCTTTTCTCAAATCAGATGAAGCTGGATAGTCCCGAGAAAAGATTTTGTGATTGGTCTCATAATACCGTCGAACATTCCTTGCCTTGTGGTGCGAAATTGCGGCATTACAGATGAGGCAAAGGGGCTTACCGCTTTTCTATGTGAAAGCAAAATCTTCCTCCCACTCAGGAAGGAATGTCCGATGTTCATCTTCGTACTTGTGTTTCTTGTTGGACATCATTGCGACACCGGCCGCAGAACCTCGTCACAACTTTGTCAAGGGTGGTTAGACATAGGCAACAATTAACTTCTTGTCTCGACAGAGCAGGTAGAATATCGTAGAGGCAGCTGAAGAAATGATGACGGTACTTCAGCTCCTCCTCGCAGAGAATGCTGACAGTCATTTAGCACTTTTTCTGTTCCGTGTGCACATGTCCCCTTTTCCAATCCAAGCACGACCTTGGTACAGCAAACCTTTCGCCCTTCCATGCAAGCGTTCCAGACGCGCCTTCACTAACTGCTGGCGAGTTATCCCCCCCGCCAAAAGCATAAAAAACAGCTTCGGGCCACAACCGTAAACCGGTAAAAATAACAATGAGAATGTTCCCGTTCTTTTGTGAACTTGAACCTAACATCTGTGACTAGTGGAAGCTATGAATGAAGTGAACCTGGGCTTCCGCGACCTTCAACAATAAACGATATGGAGGGAACATCCGTTATCTAAAGGGGACAAGTATCACCGGCGAGTGACAAAGACCGTGAGACAGAACATCTCCTCGACCCCAAGCCAAAGTGCATGCATGGTTTGACAGTCCCTGTCCTTGATGCCTTTCCCCCTAGGGTCTGGCAAACTCTTTCAAACAATGAAAGAAACAGGATCTGTGGAAACATACGAGGGAAAAGCGGTTCGACTGTACGTATGGGGGCCAAGGCTGCCCAACCGCAAGCTGTACTTTACTCTGAAATCCTTTTCTTCTTTCCTGGGAAACGCGGAAAGGGGCAGGGGGCGGGGGGGGGTCCCTTACGAGGGATCCGCAAGCCGCACTTGGACCAGCAAAGAGCCGCATGCGGGCTCATGGCTGCTGGTTTGGCCACCCCTGGTGTAGATTATGACTGAATAGGCACCTCATGGAGATCCCTGGATCCAACATCTAAGGGTTCCAGGTGGTTACTTTGGAAGTCACCATAACCACACATGGGATGCTTGCTTTATTTCATCACTTACAATCACCTAGGCAAGGGGCAAAAATATTAGAAGTTTCCCAGGGAGGAATCGATCTTGTTAAAATTGCCCCCTTCACTTACGCTGACCGAACAATCAGAGCGAAAGATAGACAAGACTTCATGTGTTCCCTCTGTCTTGAATTGTTGTCTAGAATAACATCCTAGCACCCAAGATGTTGTTTGTTTGTTTGTTTGTTTTGTGGGAAATAGGGTTAGCACTGCCATAACAGAAACGAGTCATGTTTGATTTATGCTGAAACTTTGAAAATGTACCTCTTCCACCTGCTAGTATTTACTGTCTCCATTGAAAGCTAAGACTTGCAGGGCCAAGAATTTTATTTATGCAGGGCACAAAAGAAAAACGTGTGCCCTATTATGTCTCTTTGGGGGTGTGTGTGACGTCTCGCAAGCCAAGCTGCCACGTCTTGCCTTCTAGCCGGAAATTCTCAAGCAGTACAATGACGATGCCGCATCGCATCGGCAGAAATATGGCGGTGGCGGCAAAATCCGCAGCTGGAAAATGCAAGCAGTGTCAGCGACTCCCTGACGAGCACATTGCTGACGGCAGCCGGTGCAACTTCGGAGGTCAACAAAGGTCAAGGGTCAAGGTCAGGATGACCTCTCAAGGTCGCTCGGAGCATGCCTGTCCCTGAGCTCTGGCCAGCAAACGCAAGGACGGGGCAAGTCGCCCAAGGAAGAGGAAGAGGACCTTGACTTCCTCCTTTCCCTCTCAAGTACTGCCAAGCCGGACCAACAAATTGAAAAACAAGGTATAGTTTGTGGTTACCTTCACGATAAACTCGTCTCAATGGAAGTATTTTTTCTGTGTTAGCTTGAAAGATATACCATTACCTTTTAAAGTACCTTAATCTACGTAGGTTTGGCGAATGTTTTCATGCCAAAATGATCCAATGATAGACTTCTTCTGCTGATGTGATTGCTCCAACTTGTGCTCAGAATATTAGGTATTTTTAAGTATTTCGCTTCTCTTTCGGATAATGTCTTGGTGTCTGCATTGTTATACTCTGATGTCTAGGTGACACCCGAATCAGATGCTGTTTTAATATGTTGAATCAGATGTTCCACACGAGAGTAGCAACTCGTCTTATGACGAAGTTGTTACCCTCGAAGATTCTACTCTCTAAATGTTTGCACTGCTGCATCAAAAACTAATTGTTGTTTTGGGGCACTAAGAACCTCTATTATTACTACTATTAGCATGGAAGAAACTTTCTTTTTTCGTGTGATGTTTAGCTTGCATCAATTTTCATCGAAGAAAATAGTATGTTATTGCTATTAGGTCAAGGTAACTCATGATAATAGCAATCACTCAGATATATAGGTTTCACTGGAGCCATCAATATGTTAGCCACACTCTTCAAAAATTTTAATCAACATTTTCTAGTTGTTACAAGTATTGGTATTCTGTCTCCCTGGATTAACTAGATGGACCTAAAGAACCAACTGAGTCAGGCGACCTGCCCATGAGGCCTGTTGACCAGAAGAGTACCATGGAACCTGTAGCCCAGGGTGAGTAAGCCCATGATCACAGTAGACAAATAGGCAGTTAGTCAGATGTCTTTTCTCCATGGGAACTTGGCTATAACAAGCTCTGAAAAATTGCACCAAAAATTGCGCCAACTTCTGAGGGAATAGCGTCAATAGGTGTTGCCACTGAGGCAGCAGAGGCTGCCAAAGCAGCTTTGTGGCATGGATATAGTTGCATCAGCTATTGCAGGGGCCAGTGGCCACTGTATGATGCTTTCTTTTTGGACAAATCAGCAAGATATGTTTGCACTGTGATTAGAAAGTCTTAACGAGCCTTGTTCTTAATGTTGTCTGGCTTTTCTTGGTTCCTTATGTTTTTAAGGAGTGATGAAACTATACAAAAAGGCATTACTCTACTTGTGGACAACTTTCTGTGGCATTTCGCAAGTGGAGAGTGCTTGTGCACAGCTTTGATCGGCGCTCGAGTGCCCGTCTGCCCATAGCTTTGACTGAGTGGCCACGGAAAAGTTGTCCACAGCGCAAAAATAGAGCAGCATCTACAAGGGTGGAAATTGGCGAAGTTTTCAGATGAGATAATTACCGTGGCATCACTTTTCAGTTTTTTGTATGTGACCCTCACTCAATAAGTTCCCTCAGATATCTCAGTAAAAAAGTGAACCTGTGATTAATGAGAGAATGTGTCATTCCATGGGGAAGGTATGTCTATCAGATTGATATAAAATTAAGGCATCCCTTTTCCTAATGTCAGCAGTTCAATGTGTCAAGGGATAGTTGTCATGCTTCTTTGTCCTTTCTAATGAGTGTTAAAAGAGCTATCTTATTTTTCTCCCTATCTTTTTCTTACAGCTGTTCAGAAGCCTACGATTGACCTGGAAGATTGGCTAGATAGCGTGCTACAAGATTGAAGTTATGTAAATGTATTATATATATTGAAATTGTGTTACTGCCCTGTCAAGGCTTCCTGAATGACAGCTCTTTGCTTTGCTGCCATTTGAAAACATGGCCGACGAGTGTCTCAGCCGTGTGTCCACAACTCAAACACTTGCAGCTAGAACACAATCTTGTGGCCACTGCACCTGATCATCGCAGGTGGCTCCAGGTTGGCCACACTGGTGGTGTCAGTGTAGTCACATACAAGTAAAGCATTTGCCAAGTGAACACCACAACGCATCAGCCAAAGCACCGAATCACTCCAGTGAGCCAACCTGAAAGATGGTAGCCACAACGAATATGTGGCGTCAGCGTGACATGCACTTCAGTAGCAGTCTACTTGCGCTTTATGGAAGAAGAGTGACTAACCGATAATGAAGGTGTGAGAGGAGCTTCCAGTGCATCCTTAACTCTTATGTAACCGTAGGGTGTCAGCTCGACAGCAGTCCTCACACTGATGAAACAATGTGGCAGAAACCTGCCAAGGCCCTGGCCAATATTGTACAGTGTGACAGAAATGAATATTGCGCGATCTGATCCGTTGTTTATGTACAGTCGGTCAGTCCGCACGGGTTACAGAAGGGCGTCGACACTGTTCAGTGACAAGTTGTCCCATGCTATCCTGCTTGTGGCCACCAGTAACCTTCATTGACCATGGCGTTGGAATTCTGCAGAAAAATCTTTCGGTCTACCCTAAGGTACCCAGCACACGCCCTTATCAGAATAAGCGCCCACCGGCTACTTGTGTAACATTTGAGGAATAAGCAAAGCACATATCAAGCAGTGG